>JARQAD010000089.1:52500-55000 GCA_029955455.1 Quercus agrifolia | reverse complement strand
ACATCGGCAACGCGGAGGCCGCGAGGCACGCGTGGGACACGAGGACGGCTTCGAGGTCCTGTCGACGCCCCGCGAGGAACGCCGACTAGGAACGAATCAACTAGAGGGACGAGTGCCTTAGAGGCAGGTATGCAACACAGGGACCCGAGTTGCGTCCAAGCGACGCTCGAAACAACGTTGATTGGGAGCACGCCGGACAGTTCGATGCGCGAGCACGGAGCCTGCCAAGCCATGCAACCCTGCCACCACTCACACGCTATCACGTACACTAGACCGCAACACCACCAAACGTACCCCACAACGACACACCGCGAGGCATGCCGTGCATGAGGAAGCATCGAGTGGCGCCGAGTCCGCACCGCTGGGCGTGAAGGACAACACTATTAAACCACGTGCCTGTGAGGATGGGTCGTCGTCACGCAAATGCCCGATGGTCGCCGTGGGACTTGCTTCGCGTAGCAATTGGGTGAAACGAACACCATCAGCATTGCGAAAGCGTGCCCAAGCTATACCAAGCTTGCATGGCTCACCAACCACACACAGGAACTACAAGGGACATCGAGGGACATCGAGGGACACTGCTGCTGCTGCTGCTGCCGTCGTCGTCGTCGTCGTTGCCGTTGTCGCCGCCGCCTCTGCTACCACGCAACCGTGTAGTAAGAAAGACACACACAAGCCCAATTGTCGCAAGGAACTTGCTTCGCGCAGCAATGGGTGAAACTAACACCGTCCGCGTTGCGATAGCGTGCCCAAGCTAAACCAAGAATGCATGCATCCCCCCCACCACGCGGCTACTGAGGCCATTCACCCCCCGCCACTGGGCACGGGTAGGTGTGGCCTCGAGGAAAGGTGGCACCAGAGATGGCATTCACAATGCGTTTGATCATCACCTTAGGCTTGCTCTGCGCTGCAATGGGTGAAACTAACACCGTCCGCGTTGCAAGAGCGCGCCGCAGCTATACCACGTACACGTGAAATACCAACCTGGGTCCACCCCGGCGATGCATTTAGGGCCCACCTCGCGCCGTGGAGCACGCGGGGTTGGGTGCCTAAGGGCTCGTCATGAGCATGCCTACCCGTGGCCAAGCTCAAGAGGGGTTGCCCGTGTGCATCGCCGAATACCTCCCAACTCTTCCCCCCCTAAAGAGCGCTTAGGAAAAAATCCGCTCTGGCACGGGGAAACATTGATTTGTTGAGGAGGAATAATGGGTCTTTTTTGGAGCAATTCTTGGAGTCTTGCCCTGATTTTTTGCACACATGCTAAGAAAAATACAACCTCCAACCTGTCAAAATTTGGAGGCCAGATTCAACGTATTTTATTTTTTATGATTTTCGGATGCCGAAAAATAGGGAAAATCATAAAAAATTCAAAAACGCTCGGAACGCCGAACCGCTTGTTGGAATCCTCCTCTAAAATCATGGACTGAATTTAGGAACACAAAAATAGAAAAAGGCACGAGCCAATTTTGCTGGAGTGCGGGACGATGCGGGGCGATGCGGCGTGGCGTGCACGCGGGCATGCTGCCAAGGCCAGGGCATGCAGCAGCCAAGGCCAAGGCAGCCCCCATGGGCAGGCAGCCAAGGCATGGGCATGCAGCAGCCAAGGCCAAGGCAGCCCCCCATGGGCAAGCAGCGAAGGCATGGGCATGCAGCAGCCAAGGCCAAGGCAGCCCCCCATGGGCACGCAGCCAAGGCATGGGCATGCAGCAGCCAAGGCCAAGGCAGCCCCCCATGGGCACTCAGCAGCCAAGGCATGGGCATGCAGCATCCAAGGCTTGGGCGAGCACGCAGCAGCCAAGGCCTGGGCGTGCATGCAGCAGCCAAGGCCGTGGCCTGCTTGCGTGGGCGCGCTGGCATGCCCCTGGGCGCAGGCAGCAGGGCCCCTGGGGGCACGCAGCCAAGGCCGTAGCATGCAGGGTGCCTGAGGGGCAGTGGCAGCATGGCGAGGGCGTGGCATGCCCCGTGGGTGGGATGCCAAGGCCGTGGCATGCCCTTGGGACCCCTAGAAGGCCATGGCAGCATTTGGGGGGGCTGCTGCTGCCAAGCCTAGATAGCCTCTTCGGACACCTCCAACTCTTCCCCCCCTAAAGAGCGCTTAGGAAAAAATCCGCTCTGGCACGAGGAAACATTGATTTGTTGAGGAGGAATAATGGGTCTTTTTTGGAGCAATTCTTGGAGTCTTGCCCTGATTTTTTGCACACATGCTAAGAAAAATACAACCTCCAACCTTTCAAAATTTGGAGGCCAGATTCAACGTATTTTATTTTTTATGATTTTCGGATGCCGAAAAATAGGGAAAATCATAAAAAATTCGAAAACGCTCGGAACGCCGAACCGCTTGTTGGAATCCTCCTCTAAAATCATGGACTGAATTTAGGAACACAAAAATAGAAAAAGGCACGAGCCAATTTTGCTGGAGTGCGGGACGATGCGGGGCGATGCGGCGTGGCGTGCACGCGGGCATGCTGCCAAGGCCAGGGCATGCAGCAGCCAAGGCAGC
>JARQAD010000089.1:30000-32500 GCA_029955455.1 Quercus agrifolia | reverse complement strand
CACAATGCGTTTGATCATCACCTTAGGCTTGCTCTGCGCTGCAATGGGTGAAACTAACACCGTCCGCGTTGCAAGAGCGCGCCGCAGCTATACCACGTACACGTGAAATACCAACCTGGGTCCACCCCGGCGATGCATTTAGGGCCCACCTCGCGCCGTGGAGCACGCGGGGTTGGGTGCCTAAGGGCTCGTCATGAGCATGCCTACCCGTGGCCAAGCTCAAGAGGGGTTGCCCGTGTGCATCGCCGAATACCTCCCAACTCTTCCCCCCCTAAAGAGCGCTTAGGAAAAAATCCGCTCTGGCACGGGGAAACATTGATTTGTTGAGGAGGAATAATGGGTCTTTTTTGGAGCAATTCTTGGAGTCTTGCCCTGATTTTTTGCACACATGCTAAGAAAAATACAACCTCCAACCTGTCAAAATTTGGAGGCCAGATTCAACGTATTTTATTTTTTATGATTTTCGGATGCCGAAAAATAGGGAAAATCATAAAAAATTCAAAAACGCTCGGAACGCCGAACCGCTTGTTGGAATCCTCCTCTAAAATCATGGACTGAATTTAGGAACACAAAAATAGAAAAAGGCACGAGCCAATTTTGCTGGAGTGCGGGACGATGCGGGGCGATGCGGCGTGGCGTGCACGCGGGCATGCTGCCAAGGCCAGGGCATGCAGCAGCCAAGGCCAAGGCAGCCCCCATGGGCAGGCAGCCAAGGCATGGGCATGCAGCAGCCAAGGCCAAGGCAGCCCCCCATGGGCAAGCAGCGAAGGCATGGGCATGCAGCAGCCAAGGCCAAGGCAGCCCCCCATGGGCACGCAGCCAAGGCATGGGCATGCAGCAGCCAAGGCCAAGGCAGCCCCCCATGGGCACTCAGCAGCCAAGGCATGGGCATGCAGCATCCAAGGCTTGGGCGAGCACGCAGCAGCCAAGGCCTGGGCGTGCATGCAGCAGCCAAGGCCGTGGCCTGCTTGCGTGGGCGCGCTGGCATGCCCCTGGGCGCAGGCAGCAGGGCCCCTGGGGGCACGCAGCCAAGGCCGTAGCATGCAGGGTGCCTGAGGGGCAGTGGCAGCATGGCGAGGGCGTGGCATGCCCCGTGGGTGGGATGCCAAGGCCGTGGCATGCCCTTGGGACCCCTAGAAGGCCATGGCAGCATTTGGGGGGGCTGCTGCTGCCAAGCCTAGATAGCCTCTTCGGACACCTCCAACTCTTCCCCCCCTAAAGAGCGCTTAGGAAAAAATCCGCTCTGGCACGAGGAAACATTGATTTGTTGAGGAGGAATAATGGGTCTTTTTTGGAGCAATTCTTGGAGTCTTGCCCTGATTTTTTGCACACATGCTAAGAAAAATACAACCTCCAACCTTTCAAAATTTGGAGGCCAGATTCAACGTATTTTATTTTTTATGATTTTCGGATGCCGAAAAATAGGGAAAATCATAAAAAATTCGAAAACGCTCGGAACGCCGAACCGCTTGTTGGAATCCTCCTCTAAAATCATGGACTGAATTTAGGAACACAAAAATAGAAAAAGGCACGAGCCAATTTTGCTGGAGTGCGGGACGATGCGGGGCGATGCGGCGTGGCGTGCACGCGGGCATGCTGCCAAGGCCAGGGCATGCAGCAGCCAAGGCAGCCCCCATGGGCAGGCAGCCAAGGCCAGGGCATGGCCCCATGGGCAAGCAGCCAAGGCCAAGGCACGCAGCCAAGGCCAAGGCAGCCCCCCATGGGCAGGCAGCCAAGGCCAAGGCATGCTTGCATGCATGCTGCCATGGCCTTGCCAAGGCCATGGCAGCCCCCATGGGCAGGCAGCCAAGGCCAAGGCACGCAGTCAAGGCCTTGGCATGCTTGTGTGGGCACGTTGGCATGCCCTTGGGACCCCTACAAGGCCATGGCAGCACTTGGGGGGGCTGCTGCTGCCAAGCCTAGATAACCTCTTCGGACACCTCCAACTCTTCCCCCCCTAAAGAGCGCTTAGGAAAAAATCCGCTCTGGCACGAGGAAACATTGATTTGTTGAGGAGGAATAATGGGTCATTTTTTGAGCAATTCTTGGAGTCTTGCCCTGATTTTTTGCACACATGCTAAGAAAAATGTAACCTTCAGCCTGTCAAAATTTGGAGGCTATATTCAACATATTTTATTTTTTATGATTTTTGGAAGCCAGAATATAGGAAAAATCATAAAAAATTCAAAACTGCTCGGAACGCCAAACCGCTTGTTGGAAACCTCCTCTAAAATCATGGAATGAATTTAGGAACACAAAAATGGAAAAAGGCACGAGCCAATTTCTCCGGAGTGCGGGACGATGCGGGGCGATGCGGCGTGGCGTGCATGCGGGCATGCCCCTGGGCACCTTGCCATGCCTAAGGCCTGCCACTTTGGGTCAAATAACCTCCTTTTCCAAAAAACCCTCATTTTTTGGGAAACCAGCCAAGGCCAAGGCATGCAGCAGCCAAGGCCTAGGCAGCCCCCCATGGGCACGCAGCCCATGGGCATGCAGCAGC
>JARQAD010000088.1:0-58705 GCA_029955455.1 Quercus agrifolia | reverse complement strand
ATCCTAGATCTATCCAATTACAAGTAAATTGTGTTTTGTCAAAGGATTAACCAATTCTACATTGACATATGTTCCATTATGATTCACATATGTCCCTAACAAAATGGATTTGCTTGACAGATTCTTAATCTCTTAAATGACTCTTTCTCTCTCTTTTAGGCTCTTCCGTTTCTTAACTAAACAACTCTTCATTTCTCCAATTCTTCCATTCAATTGCCTCTACTCTTAAAACATTAAGAGCCATAATAGCTACTAAATGAAAAAAAGAAAGAAAGAGGTCTTTGTCTTTTGGAACAAGAATCACAAAAGAAGAGACAAAGAATGAAAGAAGTACACTCCTATTAGAGTCACGGTCTTCTCCAGTAATGGTATTAACCTAGAGTGACAAGTCCATCCAAAAAAGTTACGCTTTCCTTTTCTTTTTGACTCAGTTTTAAATGACGGAATATTATGATTTTTTTTAGATTTCCTAATCCATTAATGTTGTTAATTGCTTTAGTTTGAGTATTGTTTGTAAGGTTGAATTTAATCAACCATCTTGTTGGCTTTATTTCGTACCAAATTTGCTTGTATTTTAGCAATTAGTGACCCTATATTTAGGTGGGAATCATGTAAGAGTAGTGTGTGAGAGAGTGTGAAGAATTGCTTAAGTGTGTGCAAAGAAGTAGAGACTTGTGGCTGCAAGCCGCCAGAATGATGCACACGTGTCAAGGGTGCCAGAAGCTGAAGCGTCGCGCCAACTGTTGCACTATAGGACAAAAGTCCCAGGCTGGCTAGGCCGTTTGCTCGCGGCTTGAACTCGCAACTCAACCTAATCGTGAGGTCAAGTCACCAAAACACCTTGTTTGGGAAAATCTGACTTTTCACATTCCTTCTCACCCTATTATATATATACCCTTATACTCACGATTTAGACAGAGCTTCCAGAGAGAATTTTGAGAGAGAAACCCTAGAGAAAACAAGATTGACTCATCCACAATCTTTACCTAAGAGACTCTTCAAATTCCTCTACTCTCTTCCTCTCCATTGTCAAATCCTTGAGAGGCTCATTACCAAAACATTTTCTCACCATATCCATTTCTGTGAGAGGGTTGTTTGGTGCTTTGGGAAGCAGTTAGGAAGGAACCAATTTCACATTGGTTGATGCTATGGTCAAGTAGCGGAATCCAGGAAGCTAGAAAAGAAATAGGTTCGACGCAACCTCGTTAAAGCAAGAAGCTTGGAGGGCTTAGGTACATTGGGTAGATTAGGCTTGGAGGGTCTATTGCTGTTCATGTATCCCAACTACATTTTCTAGTGGATTACTTACCGCTTGGAGGGCGGCGGAGAGGTTTTACGCCGAGGGCTTCGATTTCTATTTCGATAACACATTGTTGTGTTGTCCTTGTCTTTGCATCTCTCTTCCCTTATCTTTGCCTTTTATTTTCTGCTGTGGATGTGATTTTAAATTGGTTTAGATTGTTTATCAATTCTGTTTATAGTTTGTGTTCATTTTCCGAACACTTTGTGTTTGTCATAAAGCTTGAATTGGTAATTTTATTTTGGGGGTCTAAACGTTCATAGTGTCTTTTACACTATTTGAACTTTCATTTGGTATCAGAGTGGGTGCACTCTTTGTGGTTTAAAACCTTAGTGTGATCCTTGACCCCGTATTGAGATGGACCGATCTCAATCTTTGAATGTTCCATCATTTTTTGATGGAAACAATTATGCCTTTTGAAAAGTCCAGATGAAGGCATTCTTGTGTTCAATTGATGATACTGTTTGGGATGCCGTAGAAGCAGGTTGGACTAGGCCAGAGGCTGCTAAATCCACTTGGGATAAAGCAGCCCTTACGGCAGCTAATGCCAACAGTAAAGTCTTGAATGCAATTTTCTGTGGTGTTTCTCCAGATGAGTTTCACAGGATTTCACACATTACTGTTGCCAAAGAAGCATGAGAGATATTGGAAACCACCTACAAAGGAACGAAGAAAGTGAAAGACACCAAGTTGCAAATGCTAACCACTCGGTTCGAGGAGCTCAAAATGAGTGAGGATGAGTCCTTTGACTCTTTCTATAGCAAGCTAAATGATGTAGTTGTCAGCAAATTCAATTTGGGGGAGAAAACGGAGGATTCTAAAATAGTAAGGAAGATCCTTCGATCATTGCTGGAAAGTTTTCGTGCCAAGGTGACAGTGATTGAAGAGAGCAAGGACCTTGATGATATCAAAGTCCAAGAGCTGATTGGTTCTCTTCAGACCTACGAATTGTCATTGCCTAATCAAAGAAAGAGCAAATCCCTTGCTCTTAAGACTGTAAATGAAAGGGTGGTTGTTCATGACTCTTTGGATGATGATGCAGTCGAGAAGGACATTGCCTATCTTGCAAAGAATTTTCGAAAAATTTTTAAGTTCAAAAACAGTGGTAAATTTGGTGATAAAGGGAAATTCCAAAGTTCAAAAAGTGAGAAAAGGGAATTCAAAAAGAAAGATGGAAAAGAATCCCAATCTACACAAGGTGTCACTTGTTTTGAATGCAACAGGCATGGACTCTTTAAGAAAGATTGTCCGAATTATTTGAAATCGAAAGGCAAGGTGCATGCCACAACATTTAGTGACTCAGACATCTCAAATTCTGATTCTGATGAGAGTTGTGATGGAGAAGGAAATTACTCCGCATTTGTGGCTATTGCTCATGTCGAGTCTTCAGAGGACTTGAATTTGCTTGTGCAAGAACTTGGGGAACATAGTGATGAAGAATCCATAGGAATTGTGGAAGAGTCGGATGTTGAAGAAGACGAGAATGCAGCATGTTTTCAAGAGAATTATAATTCTCTTCTTGAAAAATCAGGAGAGTATGCAAGTGTGGCCAAGGCGGCTGTGAAGAAGATGAAGAAAGCCGAGGAGGACTATAGAAGTCTTCTAATGCGTCATAAGGAAGCTAAGTGTGAGATAGAGAAGCTGAATGGTGAGTTATCAGAAGCTTACACAAAAGTGAGATTTCTTGAGCAAGAGGTTGTGCAAGCCAATGCCAAGATAGAGAGGGTCTCCACCAAGAAGCTAAATGATGTCATTTCATCTCAAAAATAGTTCTCAGACAAGTCTGGTTTGGGATATACCGGAGGAAGTAGTTCATCGGGCAGTGTTACCAAAGAAGTGAAGTTTATAAAGGCCAAAGAGCAAATTGAAGTTAGTCGTACTGCTGAGAAGCCCAAGATGGAGGAAAAGAGGAATGTGGATGACAAACGGATGTTGAACAACTCTCATAAGCAATCTGTGGGTAGGTCTGAATCCCGAGCCAAGTCTCATCCCCGATCACAAAAAAGTCCTAGATCAAACTATGTGTGTCACCACTGTGAACTTCAAGGGCACACTCGACCAAATTGTCAAAAGATGAGAGCAATGAATAATGCAAGTGCATCAAGGTCTCGAGGACCTAGAAATGACAGGAGAAATTGGGCTGGTGAACCGTCAAGAGGTCGAAATGGTGATCCCGGAATGATGGACATGATGAAGATGATTGGTGCATTCACCAACTGCTTGGAAAGTTTCACACAAAGGTTTGAAAGCCCTAACTCCTGTACCCAATCCTATAACGATATCACCCCAAACGCAAGTAACATGTGGGTGAAAAAGGGTACTCATGCGTAAGCATTACAACATGTCCATGCATTAATACTTCCTATGCTTTGTGACTTTGTTTGGTTGTTTGCTTATTGATTATGTGATTTGAAATTTGTTTGTTTGTTTTTGCATTCTTTCATACAAATTGTTTTCAATGTTGCTTTTGATCAATCTTTTCATTATTATGTGTCAAAAATCCAAAAACCACATAAAAAGTAGAAAATTAAAAGTTTGATTGACATTGTTGAGTTTTGTCTCAAAACTTGTTTTGCCTTGTATCTTTGTGCTAATGGCTTTGTGCATTTACGAGCGTAGCTTGTTCCTTTACACTCTTATCACTGTGGAAGAAATCTTGAAATTTATGTGACTGTTGTAAATAGATTTTTCAAACTTGTCATAAATGATTAGTGAATGGTTTTTGTTGATCTTGAGACATGCATAGATTTGTGCCTATATATCTTCCCACTCTTTATTTTATTTTTTTTTATTTTGCTAAAAAGAGCACTCCAAATGTAAATCTCCAAATGAAAAGAGATATTGAGCTGCAAAAGCCTGTCACACATACTAGTATTCGACTAGGAAAAAGGGAAAGCGACCAAAAAAATAATAGTGTATGATTCTTCAAAAGGTCAAAGGTTATCCCATCAAGGAGAAATATCAAAAGTCATTCTCACAATGAGATGTAATTGTTTCAAAAAGATCTAATGCTATGACTGAGAAAAAATGGAGTCAAATGTAAAGCTCTAAGTTATGTTGTCAAGTCTTGTGGGAGGTCATATATGCATACTTCTATAATTGAGATGGGTCACATGATCTAGTGCTAATTGTGTATGCCTTCGTTGAATTGTGTTGAGGTTCAAAATTGACCACAGCCCAAGGCCCAAAGAAAAAATAACACATTGAGCTATCCTATAATGAAGAAAGAAAAGAAAAAGAAAGAAGAGAAGGACGAAAGAAAAGCCCAAAGAATTAGGATCCAAAAACCAATGAAGGGAAAAGGTTTTAAAAAATACATAAAGAAAAAAAAAGGAAGGCCCAGTCAGCCAAAGTCAGTAAGCCAAAAAGAAGCCAGGGGAAATTGGGCTGGGATCCCAAAAAATGCCAGAGCCCGGGGATCTCTGGAATGCACAAAACTGCCCAAATAAGATCTCAACGGTTGAAGAGAAAAAAAATTAGGTCTCAAGTGACCAGTCATGCAGTGAGGGATCAGAAAGTATAGAGCAAACATTCATGGACAAAGGAGTTGTACCGCAAGGAACCAAGGACGAGAAAAAACAAAAAGAAGAAGCAGCTGGAAGAGAACTTTCAACCTAGCAACAAAAGATTCCAGCTATTTGGGAAAAATGGCAAAAGTGGAGGGCAGCCAAAAAAGCTAAAAAAGTGAAGAAGACCAAATAGCTAAGATTAGCAGCCTGAGGGGATCCTGTAAATAGAAAGTTGGCTAGGGACTTTCAACTTGGTCGCACCAAAAGAAAGAAGTTATGAAGAAAAAGGAAAAGACTATCTCCTGGGTAACTGTCACAGCACGAGCTCTGAAGGGCAAAAGAGAGAAATTACTAGTACCTTGGAGCCCTAGAAACACACTATAAAAAGAAGAAAAAGCCCAGGTTGAAGGGATCAGATTTTTGGGAGAAAGAATATCATAACAGAACCATTAGAACTCTATAAAATTTAAGAAAAACAGAGGAACATCCTCGGTATCCCAGAAAAATAGCCACTATAGCACATACTCGGATTTAAAAGATTCAAACCTTGCAAGACTTAGAGGCTCGAATAGCCATCAAAGTCTGTAACTTTTGGTCTTATTTAAACCTTGTATCATGTCTTAGTGAGCACACTGTAAACATAATCCAAGAAAAAGTTAATAAAGTTTCTCTCATTAACCTTGGACCTCTAACCATTGTTCTGCTCTAATACTTTTTACTTCTTTTTGTATTTCCTTTGCTGCCTTTGTTGTCATTCGATACAGATATTCTTGTTTGTTAGTTTATTTGTATTGTAGGAAGCTTGCCTTGTGCATCACTTGGTTCTTAAACAGCCCTAGTAGCTGCGGTGAACCAAGCCCAGTCCACCGAACTACAACTATTTGGCCCAGGATCCTTGGGCCTGTGTGCTAAAGAAAAAAAAAAACATTCACACAAATTGATCATTGAAGCTTCAGATTAGATTAAGGATTATCTCATTGTTGATATCCACACACAACACACAAGTTTATGTTCAATGAATGCCATATTCATTTGTGTGATTGTACTTGTTAATATGTGTTTTTACATGCACAATCTTTGTTGATTCAAACACAAAAATATTTTTGAGTGTTTTTAGGTGTTTTTGGAAAGTACTTTGTTTTTATAAAAATTTAAAAATTTCAAAAACAGTGTTACCCTGTTTTGGTGACTCAGTCGTGGGTCATCCAAGTCGCTTGCTACAGTCGCGGGCTCGCGTGTCAATTTTGGCGACGTGTTCACGAGTGAAAGGTCCAGTCGCGAGGGGTACACAAAGATTTTCGCGGCTCAGCTTGCGACTCCTTCGCGGGTAGACCTTCCAATCGCGAAAAACACTTAGAAAATTTTTTCACAATTTTTTCTTTGAGTGTTTTGGCGGCTTGCCTTAGTGACTTGTTGGCGACTCACCCCAGTCGCGAAAAACGCGTGTTTTGCGTTTCAAAGATAGTTTCTTTAAATTTTTTCAGTTTTTCCCTCGAATTTTTATGACTGTTCACTGTCTTCCCCATTTCTCTCTCAATTGAAACTGGCCCAAACACTCCTCAAACTCCATTTCTGCATCATTTCTTCTCCAATCTTCAAGAAAAGGTATGGGTTTTCTCTGTCTCACTTCATTTTCCTTGTTTTGAGTCTGCTTTTCTTTGTCTCTATGAGTGTATTGGTGTCATTATGTTTTTGAAAAATGTCTTACTTGTTCAAGGGTTTGTTTTATCTTGGTGATTGTTCATTGTTTGAGAGTTAGTGTTTTTGACTTTATTACTGGTGTTTATATGATGTCTGGGGTCTGTGCACTGTTTCATGATAGTGGTTGTTTCATTCATATCATGTTTATGGTATTCTATCACATTATTTGTCATTTGAATCCTTATAATGCTCAGTGCCCACTTGATTTCGAGCTATTAATGTTCATCTCCATAATTGCTTGCTTATTCCACTTATCGTGTCCATGTTGCTTATGATTTCTTGTCTCTAATGTGATTGAGTGAAATCTCCCTATTTCACATTCTTATACCTGAATCTAATCAAACTGATGTGTGTGCCTTGTGGTATTGCATTTGGCTCTTTGCTGTGTGACTGGTCTCTTGCAGATGACTCGTCGTTCTTCTAAAGGCAAAAACATTGTAACCAGTGATCAATCAACTCCGATTGCTAAACGGACTCGATTATCATCTCAATCATCTAAAGACTCCAATTGTGAGAGGTTTAGAACTCCTCTTAACTCACACATCTACTCAAGCATCTTTGACTTGGCGTCTCCTACAGTGGAACGTGTGGTTGAGTTCAACACTTTGAAGACCACTTTGTCCCTCGGATCTTTGAAACAAGAGATTGGGCAGCCTTATTCGAGAATTTTGAAGAACCAATGGATGAATTGGTCAAAGAATGCTACTCCAATATTAGTGACCTTGGAGTTGAACTGATTTGCTGGGTGAGAGGAAAGGAATTTATCATCAACCCGAACTCCATAGCCGAAATTCTCCACATCACAAGACCTCAGAATGTGAATCTAACTCCTTATGATGATAGAACTCCAGAGATTCACGACATTCTACAAGTTCTTGGACCTGACCATGAAGTCTCCAGTAAAGGCACATCTATAAGTACTGCCAAGTTTGCACCTGAGCTGACTACTTTGAAGCTGATCATGTTTTCCAATCTTTATCCGCTATCCAACACAACTTTCATCAATCTCGGAAGAGCTCAATTCCTATATGATCTTATTACAAGAGTATCCATTGATATATGTGCCCACATCTTTTAAATCATAAGGAAGACCGCGGCTCGATCAGCAGCATGAGGATGTATTCCATTTTGCAGTCTCATTATGAAATTCATTCTTCGTGAAGGTATTAATCCTCCCTTAGATGGAAAAATGATGACCCGTCCGCGTCCAATTTCTATGATCACTCTCCAAGCAAGCAAGAGTCATTCTTCTAGAACTCCTAAGAGTGAGCCATCCATATATGAAACTCCACATGTTCATGCTTTAGTTACACCTGCCCAATCAACTGGCACTTCATCCGTTCCTCTTGGGTTTCAAACAGCCAAGCAAAGCCACTTGATTACGAATGTGGCACATCAGATATCCGAGTTAGAACGGCTTTTTCACTCCTTTCACAATCAAACTCAGATGCGTCTCACAACTATTGAGACACAACTATTGAGACACAACTAGATGCTATTCAACAAAAGCTCGATGAAAGCCTTTAGCTATTTGTGCCAAAAAGGGGGAGAGCAGTAGCACAAAGTTAGGGGGAGAGCAGCACAAGAATGAGAAGGAGTGTGCATATTGAAAGGGGGAGTTGTGTGCTCACATATATTTATACCTATCTTTTCTCTTTTTTCTTTTTTTCTTTTTTCTTTTTTTGTTTATGGTTATAGTTTTTTGTTTTGGATAATTGTTGTTATTATGGGTTGGGTTCGATACACTGTGGTTGTGGTTAATGTGTGTTTTAAACTTATAACTCATGGATGGTTTTGAAACTTTGGTATATTTTATATATTGATGATGTTTTTGAGTATATAATGTGCTCTGTACCCATGTTGCTTCTGTAAGCTTTTAGGGTTTTGTTTTATGCATTGTTTGTAAGCTTTTTGGTGTGTACCATGCTTTAAGTAGCCTTTATGCATTGTTTATTTAGTACTTATAACTAAATGTCATGCATTTTCCTTTTTAAGACTGTCACTCTTGTGCCCTTGTAGGATTGTTCCTAGATGCACATGCTTAGTGTATTATGCATTGGTTGAGTCTTGGGCATGCAAGTGATTTGCATTGAGCTTATTCGCTTATATGTCCGAGTGTTCATTCCAAGTGTGAATGAGCATTATGGTCACTACCTTGTAGTGATTGCTTTTTTGATCAAGCCATGGTTTGTTTCTTAACTCCATTTTTGCTTGATCACATCATGCTTGCTTCATATGCATTTCATGCTTTTCTGCATACAATAATCATGGTGTATTGTTGTGTTTCAGGAGATTCATGTTCATATGATTCAAGAGCTTCACAGTTTCTAGAACTAGGTGTGAGTGAGTTATGTTCAACTGTTCCCAACTCACATGTTAAGTCTAGAGTCTGTTTTAGGGTTTTGTCACGGAATAGCCAAAGGGGGAGATTGTAAGGTTGAATTTAATCAGCCATCTTGTTGGCTTTATTCTGTGCCAAATTTGCTTGTATTTTAGCAATTAGTAACTCTGTATTTAGGTGGGAATCATGTAAGGGTAGTGTGTGAGAGAGTGTGAAAAATTGCTCAAGTGTGTGCAAAGAAGTAGGGACTCGCGGCTGGATCTCGCGGGTGGCTTGTGGCTACAAGCCGCCAGAATGATGCACACATGCCAAGCATGCTAGAAGCTGAAGCGTCGTGCCAACTATTGCAATACAGGACAAAAGTCTCAGGCTGGCCAGGCCATTTGCTTGCGGCTTAAACTTATGACTCAACCTAGTCGTGAGGTCAAGTTGCCAGAACACCCTGTTTGGGAAAATCTGACTTTTTACATTCCTTCTCACCCTACTATATATATACCCTTATACCCACGATTTAGAGAGAGCTTCCAGAGAGAATTTTGAGAGAGAGAATTTTGAGAGAGAAACCCTAGAGAAAACAAGATTGATTCATCCACAATCTTTATCTAAGAGACTCTTCAAATTCCTCTACTCTCTTCCTCTCCATTGTCAAATCCTTGAGAGGCTCATTACCAAAACCTTTTCTCACCATATCCATTTCTGTGAGAGGGCTATTTGGTGCTTTGGGAAGCAATTAGGAAGGAACCAATTTCACATTGGTTGATACTATGGTCAAGTAGCGGAATTCGGGAAGCTAGAAAAGAAATAGATTCTGCGCAATCTCATTGGAGCAAGAAGCTTGGAGGGCTTAGGTACATTGGGTAGATTAGGCTTGGAGGGTCTATTGTTGTTCATGTATCCCAACTACATTTTCTAGTAGATTACTTACCGCTTGGAGGGCGATGGAGAGGTTTTACGCCGAGGGCTTCGGTTTCCTCTTCGATAACACATCGTTGTGTTGTCCTTGTGTTTGCATCTCTCTTCCCTTATCTTTACCTTTTATTTTCTATTGTGGATGTAATTTTAAATTGGTTTAGATTGTTTATCAATTCTGTTTATAGCTTGTGTTCATTTTCCGCACACTTTGTGTTTGTTATAAAGCTTGAATTGGTAATTTTAATTTGGGGGTTTAAACATTCATAGTGTATTTTACACTATTTGAACTTTCATTGTTGGTTTTGAAAGTCAATTTAGATTACAAGATTCTAAACTACTCTTAAGAATTTATAAATTTGATTGGGTATGTTTGTTTGTTTTCATCTCATTATTTCTTGATGTAATTTCTTAGCCCACCAAGCAGCTTAGGATATAATTGCAATCCGTAAATAATATATATATATATATTTATATATATATATATATATATATATATATATATATATATATTAAAGTTATACAATGAAGATTGAGGAAGCGAAGAGCATACACTCCTAAGAAAAGGTGAGTAAAAGCTTTCCCTTTGTTTTAATGAAAATTTTGTTCTTGATTTTTTTTTTTTTAAAGGTTTTTTCCATTATTGATGTTGCATGTTTATTTCCTGTTTCATAACAAGTTAATATATATTTTTCTCTTAGATTCACGAAATCCATCCAAGCTTTACTCCATTACTGTACTCTCTATCCCTCTCTCCCAATGTAGTACGTATTAACGCATGATATATAAATCTTTAACCATTCTCATTTTGTTTGAAGCAGGCATGGTGATTTCCTTATGAATTACATGAAAGCAACCCGTTGGGTCCATCTTTCTTAGAGCCCCATTGGTACTGATTTTCGTTGCTTTCCCAGTGTCTTGGTACTGATTTTCGTTGCTTTTCCAGTGTCTTGGCCACTAAAAATTATGTCTTCTATTTCTTTATTTGTTTAATCTTATTCTCATTTTTTTTTAATTGATATTTATGTTACGAAAGATAATTTGGCTGCAAAGTCATATTTAAATTTAAGTTGTTCTATGAAATTAAAGTTTGCACATATTGGGACATGTCTTCAACTTATTTGGACCTTTTGTTTTCCAGGAAGCAAATAGTGTCTTGATTTCAACCAACTGGATTTTTCATCTTGGAAATTATCTTGCCTAGATAAAGAATTTAATTTCACTTCAGGTTGTTTTGGCTTACTTAAATATGCTGTTATTTTGAAAGTGTTTTGTTAAAACTTGAACGCAACACTTGGTGCTTATTAGATGTTTCCATAACATCACATCAGTAATGTAGCCATTACTCAGAGAAAAAATGATGCTTACTTTATTGACATGCAATCTTTCTGATTTTAAAATAAATAAAATAAAATATATATTGTGGGGGCCAAAACTTGAGCCTTTGCGCTGGGCTTAAAGTCCCATTCTTTAATAATAATATGTCCGAGGAGAAGAAAGTACAAGGAAAGGCCCCGTAATAGATAGTAGAGCAGATAAGTATCCAAGGGTGTCGGTCCGAGAGGGTCATCCTCCTCAGATCTGACAAGTATCAGTAAAGTGAACTTCGTCTTACCTTGGATGACCTTCCAGGAAACTCCAGCAGTAAAGATAAGCTTCAAATGTAAAGGGAAGGGATAAGAACACAGAAATATCTAAGAGAAAAGCTGCCACCACCGCATTAAATGCACTACAGCAGCTTTCCTGGCCGCATTAATGTGGAGAAGACCTCTAAACAGTACTTTCAACTACTACCGCCCATAGAAAACTATAAAAATCTGTTTAACAGGATAGATACGGAGGTCTGAGCTTGGATGAAGGACAAGTGGACAATGGAAATAGATCAGAGGGGACTATATAATGGGGAAAGACCTCCATAAGTGGGGGATCGGAAAAATATTAGGGAGAAAATTAGGAGAAGATTCATTGTAGCACTAGAAAGAACATAACACCTGAAATTGCATGTCCCGTCGAAAACTTACTCCTCGGACTATAATTCAACCTCAAATTACATGCGTATTCCTCCTCGGACCGGCTTAGAACCCTGATTAACTGTTAAAAAATCCATTATAAGCCCAATTTTTTCGCCCACTCTCTTACAAATTTATTGTATTGGGCTTATTGGGCCCATTTCCATTTTTTATTAGGTTTGGGCTGCAATTTGTGACCTTACAATTGGCGCCGTCTGTGGGGAGAATTAGTGCTAGTAAGGTTTATAACAGTTATGGCGGGTTCAGGACCACAGCAGATCAGTCCACCCCATGCAGAATCAATTAACATTCATCAGCAAGGTGAGCTCCACAACCTTGAACATGGGAATCACGTAGATAACCAGCAAGAGGGTAGCTCGCAGACGCTCCATGCTGGTAGAAGTGGCTATCGACGAAAGAGTCACTTGGTACATGAGCAAGCTAATGAAAAGGATTTGCAACGAGAGATTGAAGATCTAAAAAGGAAACTTCGTCGTGCACAACGAAAACAAACCCCTTCTAGCTCTGATGTTTCTTCCAACAATGAAGGAGATGCCAGTTACAGGGAACGCTCAGAAACCCCACCTAGCGAATCTTATTCTTATGAGGAAGAACATTCTCACAAGAGGAGGAGAAAGAGTCTATCTGGGAGGGGGGTAGGAACTAAGGTCATGAAGAAGGCTCTGAGCCAAATTTCTAAGTCCCCTTTTACTCGGGGAATAGAAAAGGCAAAACTTCCCAGACGTTTCCATCAACCTACGTTCACCATGTATAATGGACGTACCTATCCTGTGGAGCATGTAAGTCAGTTCAAACAGAAGATGGCAGTTCATTCTCAGGACGAAGCCTTGCTGTGCAGAGTGTTCCCCTCCAGTTTAGGACTGATGCCGATGAGGTGGTCCGATGGGTTGAGGACTAATTCCATTAACTCCTTCAAGAAGCTTACTCAATCATTCTGTTCCCGGTTTATTACATGCAGTAGGGTTCCTCAACCCTTAGATTCTCTACTGTCTATGACAATGAGGGAAGGAGAATCTGTGAAGTCGTATGCTGAAAGATATTGGGAGATGTTCAATGAGATTGATGGCGATTTTGATGAAGTCGCTATTAGAACTTTCAAGGTCAGCCTCCCTTCCGAGCATGGTTTGAGAAAATCCCTGACAGGTAAACCTGTTACCAGTTTGCGATATCTAATGGATAGGGTGGACAAGTACAAAAGGATAGAAGATGATCAACAACAGGGAAAAGGGAAAGCTAAGTTTGTCCCTCAAGAAAAGGAGAGATTTTAGGTCGGACAGATACAACAATAACCGGCCGAGAAGGGATTATACCGAGCAGCAAGGGTCAAATAACAATCAGGTGGTCTGAGCTATATTCCGAGAACCCGTGCATCAAGTTTTGGAAAAGGTTAAGAATGAATCCTTCTTCAAATGGCCCAATAAGATGATGGGAAATCCTGAAAAACGAAACCGAAATCTCTATTGTCAATACCATCGAGACCATGGTCACACTACCGAGGATTGCAGAAGTTTATGGGATCACTTGGACCAACTCGTCCAAGAAGGCAAATTGAAATAGTTGTTGCATCACTCTAGTAGTTTGGGTGGTCAGACCGATACTCGGCTGGAAAGGGAGAATCCTTCAAGGCCCCCTCTTGGAACTATCAACGTTATTTTTGTGGCGCCTGGCAGAATGGGGTCATGCCCTTCTAGAGTAATGTCCATGTTTCGCCTGTCTTCTGAGGACGGTAACCATGAGCCGAAGAGAGCTAGACTAGATTGGCCCCTGATCATGGGGTTCTCAGACGAATACAAGATTGGAACTGTTCAGCCTCATGATGATGCCCTGGTGATCATCCTCCGAATTGGAGGTTATGATGTGAAGAGAGTAATGGTGGATCAGGGTAGCGCGGCCGAGATTATGTACCCTGATCTTTTTAAAGGACTGAATTTAAGAGCTGAAGATTTGACGCCTTACAATTCTCCCCTAGTAAGTTTTGAAGGGTAGGTTATTATCCTAAAGGGACAGATCAGACTACCAATGCAGACCGGTTCGGAAACGGTGGAAGTAGATTTTATTGTAGTGGATGCGTATTCTCCTTATACAGCAATTGTTGCCAGACCTTGGCTTTATACTTTAGGAGTGGTTTCTTCCACCCTACATCAGAAGATCAAGTACCCATCCGGAGGCAAAATAGAAGAAATACTAGGTGATCAAACCATGGCGCGATAGTGCATGGTTGCAGCTATCCGACACAAGCCCGAAGTAGAATCTGTGACTCCCGGAGAGGAGTTATAGCAGTTAAAACCCCCAATGTTACCTATAGGTGGGACATCCGATGAGGTGAAGTGTGAAGATCTTGTGAAAATCACAATAGGGGACGATCCGGAGAAGTTTTTTCAAGTCGGATCCTAACTACCTCAGCAAGAGAGGGAGGAATTGTAGAGTTCCTTAAACGAAACATTGACGTCTTTGCCTGGAATACTTACGAGGCCCCAGGGGTGGATCCAGACTTCATTTTCCACCACTTGAATGTTAATCCGTTAGTAATTCCCAAAAAGCAGCTCCCTCGTCGTCCGTCTAAGGAGCATGCAGAAGCAGTCCGTCAGGAAGTAACGAAACTCAAACAGGCTGGGGCTATCAAGGAGGTCTTCTATCCCGAATGGTTGGCAAACACGGTTGTAGTCAAGAAAAAGAGTGGGAAGTGGCGAGTGTGTGTTGATTTCACAGATTTAAATAAAGCTTGCCCTAAAGATCCATTCCCTACGCCCAAGATCGATCAGCTGGTGGACGCCACAGTCGGCCATCCTTGGATGAGTTTCTTGGACGCTTTTCAGGGTTATCATCAGATACCTTTGGCCTTGGATGATCAAGAAAAAACCGCTTTTGTTACTCCTGTTGGGAATTACCATTACAAAGTGATGCCATTCGGCTTGAAGAATGCAGGGTCCACCTATCAGAGAATGATGACGAGGATGTTCGAGTCATTATTGGGGAAAAATATTGAGATTTATATAGACGATATGGTGGTGAATAGCAAAATGGTGTCGGAACACCTAGGGGACCTTCAAGTTGTCTTCGAAATTCTCAAGAGCTATAAATTACGTTTAAATGCTTCTAAATGCTCATTTGGTGTAGGATCGAGCAAATTCTTGGGTTACATGGTTACTCACAAGGGAATTGAAGTCAATCCCGACCAGATTAAAGCCATCAACAATATACGAACTCCTCGGAACCCAAAAGAAGTGCAAAAGCTAACTGGAATGGCCGCTGCTTTGAACAGATTCATATCTCGATTAGCAGATAGATGCAGACCTTTCTTCTTATTGATCAACAAATGGAAGAGCTTTGAATGGACAAAGGAGTGTGCCGAGGCCTTTCAGCAACTCAAAGACTATCTAGCACAACCATCGATCATGTCTAGTCCTGAGCCAGATGAAGTTCTTTTTGCCTCTATTGTTATAGCCTCGTATGCAGTGAGTTTGGTGCTGATACGAGTGGATAATGGTGTACAGTGGCCAATGTATTACGTAAGTAAGTCGTTGCATAAAGCGGAAGTGTGTTATCTACCACTGGAAAAAGCTATCCTGGCAGTGGTGCTTGGCACGCGCAAGTTACCTCACTATTTCCAAGCGCATACAGTGGTTGTTCTTACACAACTTCCGCTAAAAACCATACTCAAAAGTGCCGCTTACACGGGAAGGATAGCCAAGTGGGGTACAACTCTGGGGGCTTTTGATATCAAGTACATGCCTCGTACCTCCGTCAAGGGACAAGTCCTCGCCGACTTGGTGGCAGAATTCACCGAACCTGAGGTAGATGAATTACTGGCAAACGGAAACAAGGATGAAAAATTGGTTGATACGATCTCCTAATGCTGCCCTCCGACATAGGAAGTACATGTAGACAGAGTATCAAACCAAAAAGGCTTGGGGGTTGGATTAGTACTGACGTCTTCTGAAAAGGTTATTATTGAGAAGTCTTTAAGGTTAGATTTTCCAGCAACGAATAACGAAGCTGAGTATGAAGCTCTATTGGAAGGAATGGCTATGGTCCAGAGAATGGGAGGAAAGTCCATAAAACTCTTCTCGGACTCAAGGCTGGTTGTTGGTCAAGTAAAAGGGGAATTCGAAGCCAAAGATGAAAGGATGCGGGGGTATCTTAGCCAAGTTAAAACTATGCAGTCGAAATTTGAATCCTTTAACTTACTACATGTCCCTAGAAGTGGCAATGCACATGCGGACTCTTTGGCCATGCTTGCAACCTCCTCGGCACAGAACTTGCCTCGAGTAATCCTTGTTGAGGACTTACGCAAACCCTCGGCAACAGTAAACACGGTTCAAATTAACCAAGTGAGAGCCGGGTCGAGTTGGATGGATTCCATCACGCAATTTTTGAAGGAAGATATTTTGCCTGAGGAAAAAATTGAAGCTGACAAGATACGAAGAAAGGCTACCAGTTATTGGTTGTCGGAGGACGACAAGCTATACAGGCATTCCTTTTCAGGGCCTTATCTGTTATGTGTTTATCCCGAACAAACCGAATCACTCCTAGAAGAGATGCATGAAGGAGTCTATGGAAGTCATACTGGAGGCAGATCCTTAGCACATAGGGCCATTACTCAAGGTTACTGGTGGCCAAATATGCAGAGAGAAGCTTTGGAATGCGTTAAAAAGTGTGACCAGTGCTAGCGGTACGCACCAAGTATACACCAACCAGAGGGAATCCTTAATCCACTGTCTAGTCCATGACCATTTACTCAATGGGGCTTAGACATCGTCGGACCATTTCCCAAAGTAGTGGGAAATAAGAAGTATCTCCTAGTCGGCACAGACTATTTTACAAAGTGGGTTGAAGCGGAACCTCTAGCAAATATTCGAGATGTGGATGCAAAAAGATTCGTATGGAAAAACATTGTCACTCGGTTTGGCGTCCCTCATGTGCTCATCTCGGACAATGGACTTCAATTTGATAGCAAAATGTTCAGAAAATACTGCAGTGAACTAGGGATTACTAACAGGTATTCTACTCCGGCTTACCCCCAAGGGAATGGACAGGCTGAAGTTGTGAATAAAGTCATATTAAGCGGGTTGAAGAAAAGATTAGATGATGCAAAAGGTAAATGGGTGAAAGAACTTCCACACGTACTCTGAACATACAGAACCACTCCTCGTAGGTCTACTGGAGAGACCCCTTTCTCAATGACTTACGGAGCTGAAGCTGTCATCCCTTTGGAGTTTGGGTTCCCGACAATGAGAGCCAGCTCGTTCAGTCCAAAAGACAACGATGAGCAACTAGCAAGAAATCTATACCTGATTGAGGAAAAGAGAGAGAACGTCATGGTTCAGTTGGCGCATTATCAACAGAAACTAAAGCGGGGTTATGACACCAATGTAAGGTTAAGACCTTTAACTCCTGGTGACCTGGTACTACGTAAAGTTGTGGGAACGGCAAAAAATCCGGCTTGGGGAAAATTGGCGCCGAATTGGGAAGGACCTTACCGTATCACCTCCAACGCTGGCATTGAAGCATACTTCTTAGAAGATCTAGACGAACATGTAATACCACGTCCTTGGAATGTAAATAACCTAAAGAGGTATTATTATTAACAAGTGTTTATTTGATCAATATGTGTTTTTTATATAAAATGTTCATATTGTTCATATTTTAGTTCTACTAAGTGTTTAAATTTAAACTCAATCATGCCTGGAGTCCTTAGACCAGATGATTTGGGTTAGTTAACACTCTTTCCCAGTTCTATCAAGTGTTTAAACTTAAACTCAATCATGCCTGGAGTCCTCGGACCAGATGATTTCGGTTAGTTAACACTCTTTCCCAGTTCTACTAAGTGTTTAAACTTAAATTCAATCATGCCTGGAGTCCTCGGACCAAATGATTTGGGTTAGTTAACACTCTTTCCCAGTTCTATCAAGTGTTTAAACTTAAACTCAATCATGCCTGGAGTCCTCGGACCAGATGATTTCGGTTAGTTAACACTCTTTCCCAGTTCTACTAAGGGTTTAAACTTAAACTCAATCATGCCTGGAGTCCTCGGACCAGATGATTTGGGTTAGTTAACACTCTTTCCTAGTTCTACTAAGTGTTTAAACTTAAATCCGATCATGCCTAGAGTCCTCGGACTAGATGATTTGGTTTGGTTAACACTCTTTCGCAGTTATATCAAGTGTTTAAACTTAAACTCAATCATGACTGGAATCCTTGGACCAGATGATTTGGGTTAGTTAACACTCGCTTTAAGTTTCTTTAAGTATTTAAATTTAAGCTTAAGCATATTATTTAAAGTTCCCATTCGGATTAGTTATATTTATTGTTACCTTGTTACTATTGAAGATTGTTATTTGGTTCATGCATTGACCCAAGTTCTAGACCTTTTTAGTAGAACTAATCTTCTAATATGCTTTATTTGCCTAATATAACCATACATACAATTCAAATTTAAAATAAATAAAAAAATGACAACAGAAGAGTTCGCCATTATTTATCATGACTTGTAAAGCAAAAGGGGCATATTTTCATTGATAATAAGAGTGAAGTACATGTCTTTAAAAAATATATATATACAGAAACAATAAACAAAGAAAATAAATGTACTACTAAAACTAACGTCCTAAGCTTGTGCCTTGGGAGCTCCTGAGTCAGCAACTTGCTTGGACTGAGAGATGGCGGTGTCTGAAGCCTTGCCTTTACCCTTATCTTGGTTCTTATCCTTGCTCTGGGGAGCTTCAACTTTTTTCCCTTGGCCAGCATCTTGGCGAGAATCTGTTGGAACTTCCATAGGAGCAGGAGGGGCTTGATTTGCTGTAGGAGCCTCAAACACTTGAGCAGGTTGTTCTGGGGGAGGAGAGCCAGAACCTGGGAGCTCGCGGATGTCCGAATCATAGTATATGCTCTCAGGTCGTCTTAGACTGGAATCAGCAGGGATCCCAGCGGCATCAAGGGCTTTACCCCAAGTGATGTCACAATAATCCCTGGCTACGGCAGAGAATTCCTCTGTGAGCCTGCTCTGAGTCTTCTGTACCCCCAGGGCATACGCAGCCTGCTTTTCGGCCTCAGCTGCCTCCTTTAGTAGTTGGGTAGCCTCCCTGGCCTTGCGGAGTTCTTCGCGGAGATCCGTCACCATCTGCTTTTCTGTTGCTAGATTAATTTCGCAGTAGTGCAGCTCCTTGCGAAGGTCCTCAGCCTGTCTCTCAGTTGTTTTCAGGCCTGCTTCGGCGCTATCTTTATCCCTGAGAGCTTGTTTCACCTGCTCGGCCATTTGTGCTTGTTTATTTTTCAGTGCACCTAGCTGAGCCTCTGCGGTGTCTCGGGCATCCAGGGCAGTCCTCGTCTAGTTGCGGGAGTTCTTTACCCACTCCTTGGCCACAAAAACTTGTTGCGTAACCTAGTAAGTAAATTTTTTTTTTGATAAAATGATACTTCTGCTATAAAATGCAAGTAAATATAAATGAAGAAAAAGTGAGCAGAATCGCTTACCATAGCCAAGTCCCTTTTTAGGGAAAGGAAGAGGTCTGGATGGTTAAAGCTTCTGTAAGCTACCATATCCTGAGGGAGGAGAAGAGGCTGCTCCAAAGCCTCAGCCAACAGGCCAGCATGCCCCCCGCGATAATGCCTAAGCGTGGCATCAAATGCGATGGGCATACCATCAACTTCCAACACGGGTGACCAAGTACGCGCAGGCCGACGTACTTGGGCCACCAGAGCGTCTTCTCGATTGTCCACGGAGCTGGACCTTTTGCTCCTATGGTCTTGCGTCTGTTTGGCCTGCTTATTTCCTTTGGAGGGGCCTAACTCCCCTTCTTCCACAGTATCCATTGGCCTCTTCTTCCTTAGGTCTGGGTTGGGTTTCAGCCCAAGATCAGCAGGAATCTGAGGAGGAGTAGGGGGAGGATTTGCAGGAGGTTTGGACTTATTCTTGTCCTTAGGGGATGACGCCTTATTCCTATTTTTCATCAGCTCCCTCAAGCTTGGACCAGTCTTAGGGGCCATTGCTTCCTCCTCGTCTGAAGTGTTGGCGATGAAAGTTACCACTTTGGCAGGAGTTTGCACGCACGAATGCTCGTCTGCCTCCTCTTCAGCCTCCGATATAAGGATAGTTTCTTCTTCTTCAAAGTTGAATCTATCAATTTCTTGTTCAAAGGAAGAAGAGGAAGTTGTTCCTTCTCCGATAATAGCTTCTCCGAGTGGTACTTGTTGTAATGGTTGGGCAGCGAAGGGTATTCCTTGTGGGATAGGATGATCGACGGGCGGAAGATCGTACGGAGCAAGGAAACCTGGCCAAGAGATGTCTATACGAGCCAAACGGTAGTCGTTTGCTCGGATAGAATTGCCGACGTCTAGGAATGACCTAGAAATTGGCTCAAAGTCCAAGATCAAGTGAACTGCACGAAGTTGCCCGTCGTTGTTCACAAAAATTTGTGACCTGAGCAAATAGTTAAGTGCTGGGACGTTGATTAGGCTGAGTTTGGATTGGTATACGATTTATCTATCAAATAAAAAAATCAAATAGTTAAGATCCTCCTCGGCAATACGAAAATAACTAAATAAATAAGTGTAAATGGATCAAAATAATACTTAAGTGCAGTAAAGTAAACCGAGAACAAACTCCTTAAATCTAATGTTAGAAATCCTAGATCTAAGTTGCTCCACCTGGCTCTTCTAGTTTGGTTGGGCAAGGTAAACCGTCACTCCAAGGACCCGACAGGATGAGGTAGTCGCCTTTCATCCCTTCGTTAGATTTGGGGAGGCAAGAGATTAGCTTGACCACGCTGGAGCGGGACTTAAGATAAAATCCTGCCCGAGTTTCTATATGGCCTTCGTATAAGTGAGCGACGTCATACCAAGTCAATTCCAGTCCCAGATGACGGTCCAAAGCATCAATCGATCCTAGGACTCTAAAAAAGTTGGGAGCACATTGGTGGGGGCAGAGTCTATGGGCACGAAGGTAATCCCTTGTAATCCTATCCATGGGGACAGTCATGCCTCCTTCTATGAAGGCAATCATGGGGATTACGATCTCTCCTACTTTTTGGTCAAATTCCACCCCTTCTGTGGTGCAGTGTCGTACCAAGACCTCCTAGGGAATGTGGTACTTTTCTTTGAACGACTCTATCAAAGCTGGAGTCTTTACTAGACGCTCAAATCTACCTATTTTTAGCTTGCGAATGAGAGAACGGTTAGCCGAAGAGATAGAGGAAGTTGGGAGAACGGAACTTACGTAAGATAGAATGCGAACTGATCTTCTTGTCTCTTGAGGATCTTTGAAGTCTCTTCTATGAAGGTATGATGAATAGCTTGAAGAGTAAGGAATGTAGAGATATGAGTGCTCTGAAATTGCAAACTGTGATGAAAAGAGAAAGGAATGACGTTTGGAAGCCTTTATAGCAGAAACCAAAAAGGAAGGGGAAGCAATCCCACCCAAATATTGAACGAAAAACCTGAACCGTTAGATTAGAACTCCACCGTTGGATGTTTGGAACGTAACGCGGCCCAAAGCGTTTAATGATGTTGTGCGAGTTCCCAAGCGTCAGAAACTCTCGTGAAATGACGGAAATGACCCTTCCGCGTGCCTGGGTTTGAATATCCTTGTGGTCTTAAATGTAATTACGGACACATCAAAATTATACTTTTTCTCCTCGGATGAGGGGGAAAAATTAGAATTTTGAGGGGCTATTGTGGGGGCCAAAACTTGAGCCTTTGCGCTGGGCTTAAAGTCCCATTCTTTAATAATAATATGTCCGAGGAGAAGAAAGCACAAGGAAAGGCCCCATAATAGATAGTAGAGCAGATAAATATCCAAGGGTGTCGGTCCGAGAGGGTCATCCTCCTCGGATCTGACAAATATCAGTAAAGTGAACTTCGTCTTACCCTGGATGACCTTCTAGGAAACTCCAGCAGTAAAGATAAACTTCAAATATACAGGGAAGGGATAAGAACACAGAAATATCTAAGAGAAAAGCTGCCACCACCGCATTAAATGCACTACAGCAGCTTTCCTGGCCGCATTAATGTGGAGAAGACCTCTGAACAGTACTTTCAACTACTACCGCCCATAGAAAACTATAAAAATCTATTTAACAGGATAGATACAGAGGTCTGAGGTTGGATGAAGGACAAGTGGACGATGGAAATAGATCAGAGGGGACTATATAATGGGGAAAGACCTCCATAAGTGGCGGATCGGAAAAATATTAGGGAGAAAATTAGGAGAAGATTCACTGTAGTACTAGAAAGAACATAACACTTGAAATTGCATGTCCCGTCGAAAACTTACTCCTTGGACTATAATTCAACCTCAAATTACATGCGTATTCCTCCTCGGACCGACTTAGAACCCTGATTAACTGTTAAAAAATCCATTATAAGCCCAATTCTTTCGCCCATTCTCTTACAAATTTATTGTATTGGGCTTATTGGGCCAATTTCCATTTCTTATTGGGTTTGGGTTGCAATTTGTGACCTTACATATATAAATTTGAATGTACATATCAATTAATTGTTTGCAATTAAAAAAAATAGTAGTATTGGGTAATCTCAAATTTGAAAAGACCTCCATTTTTTTTTCATTTGTGTTTTAAACAATAGTTTTTTCATAGATTTTTTCTTTGCTTTTGGAAAGCTAAAGGATTTTTTTTCTTCTTTTAATTCTAAAACAGGGCAATAATCCTCTGATGTTAAATTGGTAGATTTTGGATTTTCCTATTTGTTTTCTTATTAAACACCATAGGACTTTGTTCTCTTATATATGATCTTCCACTCTGTTGCATAGCATGTGCTTGTGTTTTTGTGCAAGTGCATATGTTTTTCTTGCATTAGTAAACCTAATCTATTAAGTTATAAAAGTAGCAGATATTTTTGGGTAAAAAATTTAAGAAGGTTCATATTTTTCAATTTTTATTAGCTGCAGTGGCGGATCTATGTGTTTTACTACTTTTTAAAAAACAAAAATGGTTTTTGCTTTTTTTTCCTAGGTTTAGATAGTTTATCTTTTTATGGTTCATTTGACTCATGGAAATTAATCGTTTCTTTTAATTTGTGGCTTTTAAGTTAGAAGCTGTTAAAGTTTGTTGAAAAGGTTGATGATGGTTGATAGGCTAAGAATGTATTGACCTCTTGTGATGAATTAATTGATTAATTAGCCAAGTTTATTAATTAATCAAATTAACATACAAAATGCATGGTAGCACAAACAGATCACCAATTAAACTAAGTATGCAGCGGAAAATAAATTGACACGGTGATTTGTTTATAAATGGGGAAACCTACATAGCAAAAACCCCACCGGGTGATTTTAAGGTCACCAATCCCAAGAATCCACTATTATCACAACAAGCGGTTACAAGTAAAGGAATCCTAGTATCTTATACCAATCTACAATTGAACCCTTACCCCAATACCCAATTGGACTTGTTCTGTAGTGACAATTTCTCCTTTCATTGCATGGCTCCCAGTATGTGACTAACCAATTGCATGGATTCCAGTACACAACTTAATCACCAACTTGAGAAGAATGTTGGCTACAAAGTTCTTCAGTTCATCACACGATGAAGATCAAGAAGCTTCTTCGTCACAAAACCCTATGGTGTACAAACACAGTAGCTTCTTCAAAAGAAAGATGAACTAGGGTAAATTTTGTCTCCGGTCACAATTTGCATGAACAAGACTTTGCTCCACACTTTGCAACTGTGCATAACCTTTGATGGCCCTTAAAATAATCCTTATATATGTTTAGGGTTGTGAGAAAAGAAAACCTAAACACATACTCACGGATTGGATGAAAAACAGCTTTGAAAAATCCAGCAGCTTTTAAACCATGGGCTTCAGCAGCTTTTAAACCTTGATAGATGCTAGCTGTCGAGTTTTAAAATCCAGTACTTCTTTACTTGATTCTTGGACAGACTTGCATGGGTTTAACACTTGAACTTAAAACCTTGTTTCTTGAAGCATTAAACACATCCTAGATCTACCTAATTATAAGTGCATTTTTTCAAAAGATTAGCCAATTACATAAAATGTTAACATATGTTCCTAACATTGAATCACATATGTCCTAACAATCTCCTCATTTGGCAATCTGTGACAAAACCACTACAAACAAATGAACATATGAGAGAAGTCATAAATCACTCAACTCATACTCACTTGTTGAATACAATAAAATCTATTCTAATACAAACTCTTGAAAAAATTTGCAAGAAGAGAGTTTATGGCAAGTAGACTTTGACAACCTGTATTTCTAAAACATTTTAAACAAAAATCATCACGACATCTTAGTGTGAAACAGAAATAATAGATTCCATACAATAAAGAAGAAACATGTGTATAAAGAAAGAAAAGAAACAACACATGGAGAGATAGGTGAATAACATACATCAATATATATAAAAATCAAATATAAGTACAATGTATGTCAACTGGTCACAAGACCAATATACAAGAGATAATGTATCTAAAATAGAAAGAAAAGAAAAGATTCAAGAATCCTCACTACATCCCTCAATATACACTCCCCCTATCTCCTATACTAACCCTCCCCCTATAAGTATGACTACTCTCATCTCAAAACTACTCTCCCTTTTTGTCACAAGTGACAAAGGGCAAGTAAATCAAGTAGACATCTCATCATCACTAGGCGAGCCATCATCATGATCCTCAGCATCATCAGCACTGTCGGAGCCATCATCACTCTCATCCTTAAATGCCTCGGGAGAAGGAGAGGAAGCCACTGTGAAACCAGCCATCATAGCCTGTCATCACACGATATGACCAACACAGGTGTTCACTTGACACAATTCATCGCTGAGAATGTCAAGGCAAGCATCTATATTCACAAGCTGTGCCATGATGGCCTCAAGTGTCACTCCACCCACTGAAGACGAAGAAGCAGAGGAGGATGGGGATGTAGAAGCCGGAGGAGCTACCGTCTATGTTTGGGGCTACCTTGGTCTCAACTATGCTATGCTCCGTCGAACGGTAGTTGCATTTATGACACACATATACGAGAAGTGGGGAGACTTAGGATAGAAGACGGAAAAATGGCGAAGGAGTCTCGTGATAGCGGAAAAAAATAAGCTTATCATGAGTCGTCGTGTCCTTATAGACATCTATAAGGGAGAGTATAAAGTGTGAAGGGAAGTTAATAGAGAGATCCTCAATAAGGGATAACAAAAACTGAGCACGAGGCTCTGTGATAGTGTTGTAGTGAGACAACAGATGAAGAATGAATGTCATCATCATGTCAAGGATTCTCAGACCTTAGCAAAGGCCAAGCATAAGGTGTTTTGATGATCACCCTATGAAGAAGGTGTCTCACAAAATAGAGATGCGAGCTCGTCTTTGGACACTGTCCTTAAACGCTCAGAACCAAGGTAGTCAGGATGCGCTACCCTAGGGATATGAAGTACCTCTGATATAATATCTGGAGTAACTACCATGTATATACCCCGAACACGAGTAGAAAACTAAGGTATAAAGTAATCAAATCCGTGCAGATTGGAGTAGAACTTCTGTATGATCACGGAAGGGCACGTGACTGGGACACCACAAAGTGATTCCCAACCCCTACTATGGATGACATGGAATTCCGAATGAATGTCGCGTCATGAAAAGTTTTCCAAGAAGTCCGATTTGGCCTTTTCATCACAGAACCAGACATAAGAATGAGTGGGGTTAGATGGAGAAGAAAAAGAAGATGCCTCGGAACGAAAAGGGTTCTAGGATGGAGTAGACTTATGTTTAGGTGCCATGATGCAACTAACGTAAGAAACACATAAAGAGAGAGAGACAAAGACAGATAGAGACCAGAGACAGAGATAAAGAGAGACAATCAGAAAAGTACCAAGCAGTTTTAATATCAAATGATAAAAAGAGGAAGGTATGTATGCATAAAAATGCACGAACATGCAAATTTAAATGCATCATGGGCTCAGCCCAATCCAAGCCTACTAGCACACATTATAGCAACAAAGTAAACACACATCTAAATGCATGAAACATTGTTATAATGCGAGTGTAATGCAATGCATGAGGTTCATGAGGTTTTAAACTTATTTAAGCAACACCCATCCCAAAAATTGCACAAAACCTTCATCAATTTTGAAAAACCCTAAAATTTTTCAAAAACCCAAAACCTAGATCTAAATGTATGAAGAATGAGAGATAAAGAGATCATACCAAGTGATTAGAGACAAGAATGGGCCGAAAATCATGTGGAGTGAAGGTTGAGAGAGAGAAAAGTGCATTTGGGAGGTGAAAAGATTGAAATCTGTCGAGAGAGATCGAGGAGAGTAGATCTGAAATCGCAAGGTGCGTATATATAGAAATCTCATAAAGCTTGAACGATCGAGAGCTATCGAGCCTTAAAAATGCATACTTTAGCTATCAAACCAGCTATCAAGGATCTAACGAGAGGGTTACTTAACAATGAATCTCAATGGATCTAGGTAGCTATCGAGAAGCTATCAAGGAGACAGAAAGTTTCTCGATGGATCGAACTAGCTATCGAGAGCTATCGAGAATGCTATAAGAAAAAGCTGAAGGGTCTTGATAGATAGCTTATCTATCGAGAGCTACCGAGAAACTATCGAGATTGCTTAAAAACAGTTTTTCAAAGAAGAGAAAAACATATATATGAATGTAATCAAGCATGCTACTCAACCAAAGATCCAACAACATTTTAAGCTCTCAAAAACATCTCTCAACACGAAAAATGTTAAGTACATAAATCCCAAAGCACACACACACACACTAAACAAGTCTAACCAATTTTATATTTCAAAAACAAGTTAAGACAGTTTAGTGAGCATACATTAGCACAAGTATTCCCTGTGATGGCCAAATCACATTGTATCTGCACATGTATCAAAAGTAGCAAAGAATATTGCATGTTGTGTGTGAAAAACATCATAAGATTGCATAAGTGTCTACATGTTATGACGATTTGAGATATGATAAAATCACTTTAATTCACACATAATCATAACTGTTTGATAGAGACTATCACATTCGAGTTACATCCTATAACTCTCACATCTCCTAGAATATACGCTTGCAATCATAAATAAAGCATTTTGATCCTTTTGCTTTTATTTTTCTTTGCATATTTTTCTTTTAATTGAATCATGCATGGGCATATAAGAGGTAGAAAAGAAATACCCAATTATGTTAAGCATTTGACATTCCACTTTTGCTATGTCGAAGCATACAAATGTCATTTCATGATTGGTGGACAACAGTGGTGAAATGGTTATTTATGCCTTTCTCGTAGGATTTTTTAGTCCTTTTCGTCAAAAAGAGTGATACGAGTGTTAAGTACAAGAGATCACTTAATCTTACTCATCACAAACTTGAGCCACAAAGCTCACTTGCTTAGTTGTGCATAGAGATGCTCATCTAAGCTACAAAAGATACAAAGTTTAGAAAACTTTGTTTCAATGGCCATCCAAGGTACATAAGTACCAATGTATACAAAACACACATTGTTTTTGTATTTTTCTGATTTTTCAATTTTTATTTTTATTTTTATATGAAAAAAAAAAATAAAACAAAACTGAAAGGTAACCAAACAAAAACATGTTAAACAAGACAAATGAATGCATAAAAGTAGACTGACTCAAAACATGAAAGCGAAACACACAAGTAATGCAAAAACAAAACACGAAGGGGAGAGAGAGAATAATTGACAGAATCACTTGGAGCCCTTTTCCTTCCACACCTTGGAAGAACCTTTCCGTTTAGAAAACCCTTGATCCGGCGGTGAGGCAGAAGAGTTAAAACCATTCAAATTCGAAAGGAACATGAGGGCTTTGTGAAGATCTCCAAGAGGAGCAAAAGAGGATGGAAACTAATTTTGGTCTCCCGACGCGATCAAGCTGTTGCTTTTTTGAGTGGCTAACCACTTGTAGCAATTAGGTTGAGTATGTCTAGCTACGTCGCAGTGATGACATAAATGCTATTTTTTTTTGCTTAGGCTTTTGAGAGTTTCCCTTCTTAGCCCTAGGGTTCTTAACCTCTTTCTTATCAAGCTTAGGGGGGTGCTCCTAAGATAGATTTACCCTTGTCTACATTCTCACTAGCTAATTCATTCTTAACATCACTGTTCTCAGTTTCAACATTATTAGCAGGAGGAACAAAAATAGTAGTGCTAGTAGAAGCAATACTAGAAGAAGAGAAACCATACCCTAAACTGGTTCGATCGAAAGTCGATTTCTAAAGATTGAGGATCTCATCGAGCTTAGTGCTTAAAGTCCTTTCCAGTTGAGCTCTAACTTGGATCAGATGCCTCAAGCTTTTTGGTCTTCTTAGCCAAGAAATTATTTTCAAATCTTAGTGCTCCAATAGTCTAATTGGCTTCATCAAATTTTGTGGAGATTTCTTCTCGCTCAAGCTCCACATCACTAAGCTTCTTGGTGGCCAACCTATACAACTTCTGATGCTTTTCTGAGACCTTGAATAACTTTGCATAGGCTGTGTGGATGTCATCTTGTTCATCCATCTTCTCAAACTTAGATTCTACCAATTCCTCTTCTTCCTCCACGTCTTCAACAATCCCCTCAGTAGGATTTACAGTGGCAGTGAAGGCATTTAGGATTCCATCATCCTCATTATCGGAGTCATCCTTAGGCATAGTGTCACTCAAGGTAGCAATAAATGCCTTGATTTTTCCGATGGTCTTGAGATAAGTAGGGCACTTTTATTTCATATGACCAAAACCTTGACACCTAAAGCACTTTGGTCCTGAGGGAATAGTCTATTGACTTCCATCATTAGCATCCTTTTTCCTTTTATCTTGGCTCTTGAATAGTGAGGAACTGGATTATCTATGGTCCTTATCGAAGCCCTTCCTATTGGCATTCTTCATGAACTTCTTGAATTGCCTTGTAATGTAGGACTTCATTTTAGAATCGTCATCATCTGAAGACTCATCGGTATCACTACTTTTGGCCTTCAATGCCATGCTCTTACTCTTGCTAGATTTCTCAATCCTTGTCAAACCCAACCTATAGATCTGCAAATTGCCAACCAACTCTATCAAAGGAATTTTGTCAATATCCTTTGATTCCTCAATCGCAGTGATCTTGGCATGGAATCTCTCAGTAGGGATCTGAGCACCTTTCTCACAATCTTGGGTTTAGGAATGGTTTCCCCAAGATTAAATGCTGAGTTTACTATGTCTTTGAGCTTGGCATAGAACTCATCAGACAACTCATCCTCCTCCATCTTGATCTCTTCAAAGCTTGTAATGAGCCTCTGAAGTTTTGAATCCTTGACAGCCTTGGTTTCTTCATAGGTTGTTTGGAGAATGGTCCATGCTTCCTTAATAGTTTCAGTAGAGGATATTTTCTTGAATTCCTCATTTGTGACTGCACTAAATAAAGCATTCAATGCTCTGCTGTTGAAGTTTGCCGCCTTGATCTTAGCATCATCCCAATCAGCCGGGGCTTCTGTAGGCTTGGTCTAACCTATCTCTACAGCTTGCCATACATTTTTATCTAATGACTGCAAGAAAGCTCTCATGCGTACTTTCTAGTATACATAGCTAGTGTCATCAAATAAAGGAGGTATAATAAGATACTGTCTTCTACCCATAACGAACAGGGGTCAATGGATCACACACAAAGATTAAAACCTAATCAGAGTGTGCCTACTCTGATACCAATTGATAAGCCAAGACTATATTGACCCCTTATGATGAATTAATTGATTAATTAGCCAAGTTTATTAATTAATCAAATTAACATACAAAATGCATGGTAGCACAAACAAATCACCAATTAAACTAAGTATGCAGCAGAAAATAAATTGACACGGTGATTTGTTTATAAATGGGGAAAACCTACACGGCAAAAACCCCATTGGGTGATTTTAAGGTCACCATTCTCAAGAATCTATTATTATCACAACAAGCGGTTACAAGTAAAGGAATCCTAGTACCTTATACCAACCTACAATTGAACCCTTACCCCAATACCCAATTGGACTTGTTTTGCAGTGACAATTTCTCCTTTCAATGCACGGCTCTCAGTACCTGACTAACCAATTGTGCGGTGCAAAGTTCTTCACTTCATCACACGATGAAGATCAAGAAGCTCATTTGTCACAAAACCCTATGGTGTACAAATACAGCAGCTTCTTTAAGAGAAAGATGATCTATGGCAAATTCTTTCTCTGGTCACAATTTGCATGAACAAGACTTTACTCCACACTTTGCAACAACGCGTAACCTTTGACGGCCCTTAAAATAATCCTTATATATGTTTAAGGTTGTGAGAAAAGAAAGTCTAAACACATACTCACAGATTGGATGAAAAACAGTTCTGAAAAACCGAGTTTCATAAATCTCGATAGATAGCCATCTATCGAGATAGCTGTCGAGCCACGGGCTTCAGCAGCTTTTAAACCTCGATAGATGCTAGCTGTTGAGTTTTAAAATTCAGCACTTCATTACTTGATTCTTGGACAGACTTGCATGGCTTTAACACTTGAACTTGAAACCTTGTTTCTTGAAGCATTAAACATATCTTAGATCTACCCAATTACAAGTACAGTGTGTTTTGTCAAAGGATTAGCCAATTACATAAAATGTTGACATATCTTCCTAACATTGAATCACATATGTCCTAACAATGGAATAATTTCTTATTAAATCTAAAGCAAACGAGTGTAGGATTGTGTTTTATGTTAATATGAGATTTCCATTTGAATAAGAAAATTATTTTAGCCAAGTAGTGTTAAGGTACTGATGAATAGCTACTGGAGTTGAAAGTCATTGACGGTACTCCCTTTCTTTGTCTCTCTTGCTTTCATTTTTCTTCTAAAAGCTGTATGTGGAGGTTGTAATGGGTGCTTACATTTATAGATAGTACTTGTGGATATATGGGTTGTCCAATTGGACACTTAGTTTTATGTGAACATTTTTCTTAAGCTCTTGATGATAGTTGTTTTATGTTTCTACTTAGTATTTCTAATTTTTAATTAGTATCTTAGATTAGCAACCTATATACTTCTTATTGTATTGCTGTTTCTATTGTTGTGATTGGTGTCATGGTGTCGTCAGGTAACAACCCTATGGATTACATTGATCATTAATTTACTAATTAGCTCTGCCAAAAAATAAATAAATAATTTGAGTTGGCTTCGTTTATTGCAAGGATTGGGTTAAGTTATTGGTTGGGTTTCATTATGTTGCAATAGAAACCAAACTAAAGGTGATATACAAGAGATTATCAAATCCTTATTGCAATGGTCTTGCTCTTTTCATCCTAAACATGATCTGGAGTCGGATTATTTTTTAACCTTACGTGTCCGTTTGTGTCCAACTTATTTGGCCAGCTCTTAGCTTTTAGCTTTATCAATTTCTATACAACTTTTTAAAACCTTATTCTTCTTACTTTTTTTAAAGTACGAGTATATTTTGACACACTTTCAGTAAAAAACTAAATAAGTTGATGACAAACGCACATGATATATAATAGACACACACAATATTGTGTAATGTTAAAATGTAATAATCTATGTAATGTAAAATGTAATCATTTGGTTGGAACTTGTGTGTACTAATACAATAAGAAATATTGTTATTTGAGAGAGACAAAGTGCTTAAGTATGCTTATTTTTAAGGAATTTTATTTTGCAATGGATGATTAAGTTTTTATTTATTATGTATGGTAACACATTCTTGGAAAATTATTAGGTACTCCCGGAGTACCATAAATGCGTACTCCCTCCTCTCACATGAATGGTGGGTCCCATCATGAATTTAATTAGTGGGACCTACCATTCATGTGAGAGGAGGGAGCACACATTTATGGTACTCCGGGAGTACACAATAATTTCCCCACATTCTTTTTAAGGGAAATCTTCCAATTAAATGCATTAAATGGATTGGAGAATAATTGTCAAAGTTTATAGTATACTTTGTATGATGGACTAGATTTTGGGAGTTTTTCCCAAAAAAAAAAAAAAAAAAAAAAAAAAAGGAAAAGAAAATTTGGAAGTTGACAATTATCTACTTTACCATTTGAGTCCTTAAAGTCAAAGTACAAACGAAATCTAAGTTAGCTTCTAATTGTAATAGCATAATTTTAAATCAAGTGTTCATTTTAATTTCTATAACTCATTTATAATATTTAGTGTGAAAGTTGAGATAATCACTTTATTTTTACTATTATTGACTGTTTCCGGTGCATAAGCATGGGTTACATGCCAATAATATATAATAGCTGAAAATGTTTGAATTTTCTCTCTCATATTATGCCACATAAGCTTTGGTAGCCTCTCAATTTTTCATATAATTTTTATTTTTTAATTCTTTATTTATTCGACACATAATTTTTATTTTTTTAATTCCTTATTTATTTGGAAAAAACTAATCAAACGTCAACAATTCCTTTCAATACCCAATACGTACCTTGTATTTAGACTCCCATAAGAAATTTTTTTTTTCTTAGAGTGTTGTGCAAGTCTTTGACTTGCTTCCAAAGCATGTTTGTTTGCAACACAAATTCCTTCATGGTAAAGGATGTGTAACTAACTTACTTTCCTGAAAATCATATAAAATTTAAAGAACTAGGTTAAACTCAACCTGTACATCTATATAAGCAAGAACCCTTATAGAAAAATTAAACAACATTGTAGTTGTAGTTTCAATTTTCAAGTCATGGGAAACCCGCCATCGAAACATTAGTGAGACCTATAGAAGAAGAAATAGACCATTACCAAGTACATGAAAATTATCCAATCTTTGCATGCCAAATATGCATAGAGCCCATGCAAAATTCCAACTACAATAACAATTTTGTGCACCTTTTTTATATTTATTAATGATGAATGAATTGCATGTTTAAATAAGAATTAATAAATAAAACTTAATATCATATATATATATATATTCTATATCTATATTTGCTACTTCACTTTGACGGCTTCACAACATCATTATTTTATCTATTTGATTTTAAACCAAATTTTACCACCACAAACGTGTTTCTATTATATTTCTCTTATGAGAAATGAATAAACTAACACCATATGAAAATTAAAATTCAATATTCCTTTCAAACTTCTTTATCTTATATTCTTTTTTAATACATAACTTTTTAACATTATGACTTTTAATTAGAGGTTATTCTTTCATATGAGATTGTATCACCCTCAAAAAGAATGTATCATATGGGAAGTTTTAACTCTTTTATTTTATAATTATAATAGAAATAAAAATCACACATTTTTATAATATACTTAATATTTCTATTCTCATTTATGAGATAATTTTTGCTTCTTTAAAAACAATTCTTTTGAATATTGGAATTTGTAATAATTAGCACTTATTTTTGAAAGGAAGGAAGATCATAATTTGGAGGGCGAGCGCAAAATTAAAAAATTCATTAATATTCTTAAGTAAAAGTGACCTTTTTCAAATTTTTGGTCCCCCTACCCTCTAGTGTAGTTCCACCCTTATGATCATATTTTGTGTAATTGACTAATCCTTTAACAAAATGCACTTTACTTGTAATTGGGTTGTTCTAAGATGTGTTTAGTACTACAAGAAATGTGTTGTTTAAGTCAAGTAATAAAGACATGAAGATTAGTCCAAAAAACAAGTAAAGAAAAGCTGTTTATTAAGTCTTGATGAATAGCTTGATAGATACATGCTATCAAGACTTAATGTGAAGCTCAATAGATAGCTCGACAGTAGCTCGATTTATTGAGAATTACAATTTCAGAATTTCCAGATCTAAAATTTGGCCTAGTCTTGTATATTTGTTTGGAGATTTTTTTCTCACAACCCTAAACATATATAAGGCTTATTTTAAAGGCTGTCACACAAGGATATATAGACCAAGAGACTTATTTTCTCTTTGTCAAATTACTGTGTTTGTACATCATATGGTTTTGTAACTGAGTGCTTCCATATCTTCATTGTTGACGAAGTGAAGAACTTTGCAACCAACAACATCTGTTCAAGTTGCTAGAGTTAGTCATGTACTTGGGTATTGGGGCAAAGGTTCAACTGTAGGTTGATATTTCGGGATAGGCCAAGGGTAGTTAGTAAGATTCATTATACTTGTAACTGCTTGATTGTTGGTTAGTGGATTTTTGGGAGTGGTGACCTTAAAATCACCTAGTGGGGCTTATGCCTTGCAAGGTTTTTTCCATTTGTCAACAAATCATCGTGTCTAATTTATTTTCCATTGCATTTACTGTCTTTGGTGGTTTGTTGGTGCCTCCACGATTTGCATGCAATTAAACCTAATTAATTAACTTAGGTAATTGAATTAATTAAACGGGGTCGAGCTATCTTTACCCAACAAGTGGTATCAAAGTGGGCATACTCTGATTATATTTTAATATTTGCTGTGTGATCCATTGACACCTATTGGTATGGATCATGGACAATCTTTGATTATTCCTCCTTTATTTGATGGTACTAACTATGCATACTAGAAAGTACGCATGATTTGCAGTCTTTAGATGAGAAAGTCTGGCTAGCAGTTGAAGTAGGTTGGAACAAGCCTAAAGAGCCACCTACAACATGGGATGATACAAGGATCAAGGCTGCCAATTTTAATAGTAGGACACTGAATGATCTATTTAGTGCTATAACAAATGAAGAATACCAGAAATTTTCTTCCACTAACAATGCCAATGAAGCTTGGACAATTCTTCATAACACTTATGAGGGCACTAAAGCTGTTAAAAACTCTAAATTTCAAAGGCTCACTACTAGCTTTGAGGAAATTAGGATGGATGAGGATGAATCATTTGATGAATTCTATGCCAAGCTTAAGGACATAGTGAATTCAACATTCAATCTTGGAGAACATATTCCGGAGCCTAAGATTGTTAGGAAGATCCTCAGATCTCTTCTGGATAGCCTAACAAACTTTTGTTTTACTAGTCTAGTTTATAGCTATTTGCTTATAGTTTTTATAAACTCTTGGATATGATTACAGTGCTTGTGTGGATATGGTTTAAGTGTTTGTGGTTAAAAGCTTATGGACCATTGGTTTATATATTTAAGTTTACTGTGCTTTGTACCCATGCTTTGTAGCTTAGTACTCGTTAAATGTTATGTATTTTCTTTAAGTACATCACTCTTGTGCCCTTTGTTGGATTTTATATCCTTAATGCAATTTCCGAGCGTTGTTGCATTGGTTGAGTGTTGGACATGCAAATGATACTTTGCATTGAGCTTATTAACTTGCATATCTGGATGTTGATTCCTTGTGCGAATGAGCATTGTGGTCACTATTTATAGTAATTTTTCGTTTTTGGTCAAGCCATGCTTTATTTCTTTATTCCATCATGCTTGATCGCATTGTGCTTGCTCTATCTGCATTACAAGTTTTCTGCATACAATGATCATATTGTATTGTTGTTTTTCAGGAAATACTTATTCTTATGGTTCAAGAGCTACACAGATTCTAAAGTTAGGTGTGGGTGAGTTTTGTTCAACTGTTCCCAACTCACATGTTAAGTTTAGAGTTTGTTTTAGGGTTTTGTCACGGAATAGCCAAAGGGAGAGATTGTAAGGTTGAATTTAATCAACCATTTTGTTGGCTTTATTCCATGCCAAATTTGCTTGTAATTCAGCATTTAGAAACCCTGTATTTAGGTGGGAATTATGTAAAGGTAATGTGTGAGAGAGTGTGAAGAAAAGCTCAGAAGTGTGCATTCTGTAGGGACTCGCGACTGGATCTTGCGAATGGCTCGCGGCTGGTGAGCCACAAAAAGAGGCACACGTGTGAAGCATATAGGGAAGCTGAAGAGTCATACCAGCTATTGCACTATAGGACAAAAGTCTCAGGTTGGCCAAGCAATTAGCTCGCGGCTTGAACTCGCGACTCAGTCAAGTCACCAAACCAAGTCACCAGACCATTCTGTTTGGAAAAAACTAACCTTTCACATTCCAAACACATACCAGTATAAATACCCCTTATACCCACGTATTGTAAAGAGCTTCCAGTGTGAATTTTGAGAGAGAAATCCTAGAGAAAAACAAGATTGACTCATCCATAATCTTCATCCTTTGATTCTCCAAATTCCTCCACTCTTAACCTCTCCATTGATACATCCTTGAGAGGTACATTAGCCAAAACCTTTTCTCACCATACCAATATCTGTGAGGAGGCTATTTGGTACTTGGGAAGCAGTTAGGAAAGGACCAATTGACATTGGTTGATGCTATGGGCTATAGTGGAATTCGGTAAGCTAGAGAAGACAAAAATTCGGCATAACCTCGTTGGAGCAAGAAGCTTGGAGGGCTTAGATACACTAGGTAGATTAGGCTTGGAGGGTCTTCTGCTATTCATGTATCCCAACTTCATTCTCTAGCGGATTATTGACCGCTTGGAGGGTGGCGGAGAGGTTTTACGTTGAGGACTTCGGTTTCCTTTTCGATAACACATCGCTATGTTGTCTTTGTGTTTGCATCTCTCTTTCCTTAATATTTGCCATTTAATTTCTGCTGTGGTTGTGATTTTATTTAGTTTAGATTATTTTATCAATTATGTTATAGCTTATGTTCATATTCCACACATACATTGTTTGATAATAAGCTTGAATTGGTAATTTGTAAATTGGGGGTCTAAACGTTCAAGGTGTTTTACACACTTTCTGAAAATTCATAAACCTAGCATTTTTTTTTTTTTTTGAAACTCATAAACCTAGCATTTATTGTTACTATGTTTATGTTGAGCCATATCAACATAACATTTCAAACCATTCGGTGTATTTTAGTTCATTTTAGTCTACTTTGGTCCATTTACTTAAGAATGGTAAAATAAACAGATTTGAGTTAAGAATATTTAATTTAAATTCAAATTTATTAAAAATATATATATCTTAATCAAATTTGTGGCACTAAAAAATCAACACATAGAACTAAATGCTGAATTTGGCTAGCTAGAGTTGGAAGTCTTGCAATCTTTAGTGACTAGTATCTCCTAAAATAGCTACAAAAATTGATGTTGCGTATATAATTGGGTGTATGTCCATGTCTATATTGATGTCGCCATGCCCAATTTATATTTGAGCATAATATATGCCAACCCTCGTCCCACCCTAAAAGAGAGTATTCCGCAGCTATTGACCCAAGCATTCCACATATGCAAGGTTTGCTCGAAGAGACATATATATAAGGAGGTCATCGGGATTTTGGTAATTAAGTCTTAGTATACACATTTTCTACAAGTGTTAAAAACTCACATTGAATCACTTAAGAAAATATTTGCTCTCACTCAAAAGATAGCAGAGAATTCCAGAATTTCCTTGTATGTGTATATTATAGAGTAAAAAACCAAATAAAATTATATAAATAGTCAATAAAGAGACACCAATGAAAAGATACAATTGGCGAATCACAACCTTCAAATAGTCATCCCTTGCTTAGAGCACATATATTCTACATAATCTTACAAATTTTTTAAACCTCAAATTGTTTCGCTCAACTCTGAACTAAAGCGAAGTTTGAGTGAAACATGGCCAATTTGACAACAGATTTCAAACAATAATTTTCAGTATTTAAAAAATATAAAGTGTTGATAAGAATGATTTATTAAGAGCGTTTTGAGTTACAATTCTCAAATTACGGGATTTAAAATATGTATTTTTAGAACTTATACATATTAGTATTTCTTGTTCAAGTAACACTGTTGAGTGACCTTTTTATAAATAAGTTGACAACCGTGGGACTCACTTAACAAAACCAAATATAATTGGAACTCTCTCACACACACTTCAACTTCTTTTTCACCCACGATCTGTCCTGGCTTTGGTCCTTCTCTCTTCATTTTTTACCTCTTTCCTTCAATAAAATAGTCTTTTTTTTTTTTTTTGAGAAAAAAAATAGTATATTTTAACTCTTTTTTTTTTCCTTAAATAAAATAGTATACTTTAACTATACAAGTCATCACTTAAAATTTATATATATATATATATATATATATATATATATATATATATATATATATATATATCAAACACACAATTATGTTTTTTCACATTTTAAAATATATTATTTGAAACATTGTATTAAACAAGTTTTTTGCATTATAAATAATTTAAATATGTGCTTTCACGATACTTGACAAACCAAAATTTTCACATCATTTTAAATACCAATACTTAAACACCTCTACCTAAAGGACCTCTACTTTTCACTTGAGTGAAATGGCTTTCAAGAGTTTTGTGCAAGTAGAATTCGAACACAAGTTTCTTATTCCATGATAACCCACACAATTTTTTTTTTTTTGATAATCACACAAACTCAAATTTATTTTAACTTGATTGGGTTGTAGCCTTGTACAGTAGCCTCATATTTGTTTGCAATATCCTAGGCACCATCATGTCTTGTCATCTCTCTCTCTCTCTCTCTCTCTCTCAACCATCGCTAGTTGCTCCCATTTAAAGCATCTTTAATAGATCGGCAAACACAAAAATATCATTATTTTTGAGATTCTAACCATAAAATAGTCCTCCAACAGCTTCTTTAAAACTCAAAATGTTTTTTGCTAATGAACAGTTATTCTCCAAACTTGATGTGCTACTATTCATTAGCAAAAGAATAAAATAGAATAAAAAATTAGCAAAGAAAGGAGTGGGGATGGGGGTATGGGGATACGTCTGTTAAAAAATGAAGAAATAATATTTAAATGAGATAGAGAACGGGTCACTACAACAAAGTTGATTTTTTTCAAGGGTTAAAACCCTTGAAAAAAGTATTAAAAGCCCTCAGAAGATATTATTTTGAGGCTTTAGCTGACCGTTGATGACCTTTGAAACAAATTCCCTCGAAATGAAAATTTCTAGGGCCTTTGTGACCCTTGAAACCGAAATTTCAACAGCCTAGATGACCCTCGAAACAAATGTTTAATCTCTATCAAGGATTAGCAACCTTTTTAATGGAAAATTTAAAAGGGATAAAAGAACAATAACCTTTTTTTGAGGGTCTCCCAACCCTCAAAATAAGGTTTTTCTCTTTAAATAAAAATAAAAGTCCACAGCCATGCACATAGACTTTAAAGAACCACATATTAAAAAATCTATATTATACCAAGACAAATATCAAAACAAAATTAAATTAGCTTTCCAAGTTACTAAATTCTTCATTCTTGAAGTTTATGTAGACATTTCATATTAACATAAAGGAACTTAGTATTTTAACTAGATAAAGGAGAAAAAAAGGAAGAAGAAGAAGAAGAAGAAGAAGAAGAAGAGAAATGAATCAGTACAAGAACCATGCATGATCAAAATCCTAATCTTAATGTTATTCTATTTCAATGCAAAACAACCTGAAGTATTAATGTTTAAAGGGTCTCACAGAAAGGATTCTGCCTTCTCCTGGTACTTCTCAAAGACTGATGCATAGCCACCAACTTTCCCTTGCATTAAGAACTACAAGGAAATAGACAAACCAATTAATCATGCACCTGTTAAATGGTTGAGGTGTTTGATTGAAAAACTGTCATACAATGAAGTCCATATTGACAAAAACAAGAAGATGTAAGTTCAATAATCAAATCTTTGCAATCAGGTAAATATCCTGACCCAAAATGTATTGCCAACATTATCTATGTGGTATTTATCAATAAAAATCTTATTCAAAGTTATTCCAAAAAAAAAAAAAAATTCCTTTCTAACTATTCTTGGGTTTCATCCCTTCCTATGAAATCTGTTTCCAGGTTTTTCAATTATTAGCCACACAATTTCAATCCAAATCAAAGCAAATAATTGACTCACTCCCAATTCTTAAAGGCATCATGCAAATAGGTCAAGTTCTCTCTTATAAAATGCATAATACAAACAGTTGAGTACATTTGAAATAAGATTAGACAAGTATGAACATGCATATACCTATTTCCTCATAAACAAAATCCACAAGACATTAACAAGTATTTAGCAGGATGTAAAAATGGTAAGGAATTATCAAATGATGATGCTCTTAGAAAACTAAACTATGAATCCCTTGACTAGAACTTACTTGAATGCAACCTTTGACAGCAGCACGACGGCAAAAAGCCCGTGGTAGTTCCCCATGACCATAAATTGGATACATAAAAGCCCCAAGTGAATTTGGAAACCTAAGAGGGACAAGAACCATAAAAGCACATACTTGTGATACCTTGCTTGTTAAAATAAAAACCAACCAAACATTCTTGATTCAAGGATGCAAACAAGAAACATAATGCTCTAGTGATACAGTCAAGACAGTAAAGCCCCAAAACCATCCATTATCCAGACAAAGATTGCACTCACTTGATGAACCTATTCACACCATTTTACTTTAACAAAGTCTCCAGCAATCCATAATCCAGACAAGCAACACAGTTACCGGCAGTGGTATCATCAACATTACACCAATAGTAGGCGAGTAGCAACAAGAAAATAGTACTACATAAAGTCAATACAAAACAAAGAAGAAATAAACTACCTGCCAACCAATGAGTTGTAGAGAGCTAAACAATCTATACCATCTTTTGTCTTAAGTACATCTTCATAAACCTCCATGTTGTCCTGATCACAATCGGCCATTACTATAGCATACAGAATAATCCTGGAGGAAGAAAAGATGTAGAAGTTCTCAGTACTGAACCAAAACCACACAAACTATTTCAGTCTTCAAACCCATCTTAGCTTCTATTTCTATTTTAGTTGTGCTTCTATCCATTTTTTATTCATTCTCTCAATTTCTTGCTGTGCCTTTTTATGAACAGGACCAACCTCCCAACACCCTCCCATCCCCACCAAAAAAAAAAAACTATACTAGCTTATTTATGGTTTCCATTCTTATCATCTCTCAAAAAAATTATGTCTCTAAGCAAGGGGGCAAAATGAAAAGAGATTGTCCAGTGTGGTATACAGAACTGACAATCAAACAATTTATCTCATCAACCATTATTCTGGTAAAACAGTAGAGAATATAAATAATTAGATAACCAAAATAAACAATCTTCTTTAAAGGGGAAAAGAATATTAAGAATATGTTAATAACAAATAAATTGACTAGCAGGGTGATCAATATTCTGGATCAAAAGAAATTGTAAGCCTCTTCCCCGAGAACAGCATGCATTGTGCCAATATATGACAAGGGACTAGATCAACTATCTCAATGGACAGCAACAATTCAGTTCTAAATAAAGGAAAATGAAAATAGCAAAAAGAAACAAAGAAATATGCAAATCATAGAGAAAGAACGCATTTTTCACCGCAAGAGCTACCTCCGGTGCTCCTTTAGCAGTTGAAAAAGTCACATACTGTAGTCCGTTTTCCTTCATAAATTTAGGACCTAGCTGTGCAGAAGGATAGGGCCAAAACTGAAAATGTTACAGAAAAATAAAACAAAAATAAACTAAAATTTTCATAATATAATAAAATGAAACACAAATCACATGTAGGTGAATCCAGTAGCAACTTGCAGAGGCTTTTCAACAGTCCATTGAGGCATTTGTGCTAGCTCTTTTAGAGAATTTATATTCTCAAAAATCCCATATTTGCGAATCTGAAAGGGCAAAGGATATACCAAGATTGTTATGATCGGTGATATACCAAGATTATTAACAGTAAAATTTATGAGATAAGCAGTAAGTTTCAGTTGGCTATCTGCAAGAACAACTTACGGCTAGTGATAAATGGCAATCCCCATACTCAAGAGCATCATGAACAAGAATAAGATCTTCATTCCCCTGACAGCAGGAACAAAAATGATGAAGTTAAAGGTAATGCACTTCCTCATACCAATCCTTGATAAGAAAACAAGGACTCTTTTTTTTTTTTTTTTTTTTTAATTTTATTTTATATATTATAAGTAATAGAATTTCATTAAAAAAAAAAAGGAGCAAAAATAAAAATGCATTATCCTAGTACACAGGGTGTACACAAGAAACAAGGAAATTTTGCTAGTTAAATTTCATAACGAGTCCATGATCTGTTGCTAATTGCAACTCTTCCCTTTGATAAAAGTATTAGACCCTTTACTAACAATCCACCTCTATGAGTATGGCAAAGCATCTACCAGCCAATGACAGGATGTCCATTGCATTTATATGTCTGTAACCCCCAATATGGAGGGTCTTGGAAGCACTCTACCTATTTTCCAAGGTGTAAACAACGTGTACAAGTTTCTAATGAGGTAATGACAAAGGGAAGAATGCTTAACATAATTAGAGTATTCATTGGATGCATGTGTGTGTGTTTAAGAGATTAAATTCTTCCCTGACACAAATCTTACAATTTTGCTCTAGGTTCTAAGCCATGCTTGAGTATCTAACCCCTTTTTTTTATGAATAAGCAAATTTTTATTTCGAGGAAATACATCAGATTAGTACAAAGACACTACAGAAGCACAACTAGAACAACCAAAAACACAGAAAAAACACAGTAACACATAGCAGAGAGCAAAAGAAAGTGACAAAGCATGCTTGAGTATCTAACCTTAGTGCATTTTGAATTACTCCGGTTAGTAACATTGAGTATCCAATCTTAATGATTTATAGATCATTGATTCTGAAGATGTCATAAACTAGGTTAGGATCAAACATCCAATACAAACCTAAAGTTCAATTTTTTATTTATTTAATATATATATATATATATACACACACACACACTTGTGCACACTATACAAGCATTTTCCTCATCAAAGTAAAGGATACTTTTTCAAACGTATGGCCTTCAAACTAACAACACAGAGAGAGAGAGAGAGAGGGAGAGAGAGAGTGAGTGACAAACTTCTAAATGAATATACCGGTAGGAAAATTACTCTTAAGGCAGAAAGGGGAAGGCAGTTCTTTTCAACTTATAAAGCAAAATATTGTCACTGTGCCCATATATGTGTAAACATTAAACGAACACCCAGGGACCTAATTACCCAAATAATGAACCAGAAACAGTTCATAACTTAATGCTTACCTGGCCATATTCACTGATTGTATCAAAACCCACAATACCAAGGTCTAGATCTCTAGATACCAATTTCTGAACAATGTATTTTGGCCACTGAAAAAAAAGGTTCCAAATTGGCAAGCTGCAAACAGAATGTATCTAGGATTAACTATTTATATTATTGGTCAGTCACACAGGCATCCAATGGGCTTGAACCTAGGAAGTGCCATTATAATTGATTGACCTATGAATTATTGGAGCACACAATAGCACAAACATGACACAATTTTTTTTAAAACTTCCTATACATGTCATTTCCATTGTTAGTTTTTCAAGCAACTCATACAAATTATTTCAAGCAATATGACACATACCCCACTGGACATGGCCAAAGACGCTAGGTCATATTACTGTATTAGGCAACATTATATTCTGAGCAAACATCTAAGAATTTTTCATATATAGATTACTTTTTTTTTTAGTTCATTTATTTATAAACTAAACCAAACACACTAAACATGGCTAAAGTTGGGCATGACTCAAGTCAAATTAATTGAGTCAAATGACACTAGTAACGAGACTGCTATTGCTTTCCGTTAAAAGGAAGGGAAAATCAACTGGGAATGCAATCTAAACATTCTTTCATCAAACAGCAGTCATAGAAGTTTATTTCGGTAATCTTTCCACATAGAACCTAAAAATTCAAGCTTTACTTACTATGTTTCATCCAAAATCCAAATAGAAAAATCAACCAATAATTTAAGCTCAAATCAAACCAGAATGTACAAATCAATCCCAAAATCCTCTCCAATACATCATTCTATTCCTACAATTTTTAGACAACCAAACAAATTCTCAAATGAATCAAAGAAATTTAATATAACTCAAATTTTAGCACAAGTTAACAGTTAGGGATTCGAGCTCGAAAATTTACAAATTGAAAACACCAACAATAAAATTATAAAAATAAAAATAAAAAAACTAAAAATTTTCAAACAAAAAATCTCAACAAAACCGATACAATACAAACTCATTTATTTTCCTACGATTTCTCAACAACCAAATAGATTCTAAATGAGTCCAAAGAAGTTTAATCGAGCTCAAATTTCACCACAAAGCTAATGAATTGAGCTAGAATTTCAAAGTAATTGAAATAAATATAACTGTTAAAATAAATATAAACTCAAACAAAGCCTATTCATTTCAAACAATTTCTCCAAATACAAAATTCGAGTAAATCTATAGAAATGCAATGAAATGAAAAGCCGTAGAAGATCGTACCTAGTAGAATCGGATATAAGTGTAATTTCCATAATTTCTCGGGAAACAAACAGAGAGAGACAGACCTGTGATCGGAAAATGGGGTGGCGAAGAGTGCTCAGTCTATCTACGGCTTGCTTGTCGTCAGAGATGAGATAGCTAATCACCGCAAATCAGTCCGTCGGAGATGAGATGAGCTCTAATCTTTTAGTTTTCAGAGATGAGCTCAGATCGATTTTGAGAGAATTTTCTGTGATGAGCTTCGATTTTGAGAGAAGTTTTCCCCTTTTGTATTTTAATTTTGGACTTTATTTCAAGGGCTGGAAATTTTGAGATATCTTCCATCAAATCAAAGGTTGTCATAGGATGCGTAGAAAAATGTTTAAATTTGGAGGTAACATTAGCACTGGAGTGTAAAAACTAGCCTGCCTAATTTTAATAGATTATTCCGAGAGTTGTATAGGTTTATTTTGAGGATTTTAATGACCCTCGGAATAAAGCTAATCAAACTTACCCACGCACCCCAATTTTTAGTGATGGTTTCGGCACTTTTTAGTCAACCAGTGGATTGAAATAAGTCAATTTTGTTGTAGTGGATAGAGAATGTGTTAGAAAATATATTTGAAAAAATAAGTAGGTAAAAGATAAATATCACTATTTATTGTACAAACAGTATAAAAATATAAAGAAATGGCTGAAAATGTTTTTTTTAAGCCTTTCCACAAATTTGTTGCTCTAGTTAACCTGGTTATTTGTGTGTACGGTTTGTATTAACAATTACCCTTGGTCGATCAATCCTGCTTACTAGTCTTATCTACTCTTCTGCTTGGCTCCTATTATACATGCCTTCAACCCCACAAACACCCCCCCCCCCCCACCCTTAACTTTTATAAGTGATGAAGTTTGAAATGATGATGAGTTTGTAAAAAAACAAGGAGAGAATGGGACCGGTGGCGGTGATGTTTTAGAGAGTAGAGGGAGGCAAAGAAGTTGGCTTTTTTTGAACCATTAGATCATTTAATTGCCACGTGTCCTTTATCTATACAAAAAAGGAGAGAACGGGAGGGTTTTTAACGGGAGAGGAGCCTAACCCTATTTTGAGGATTTTAATGACCCTCGGAATAAAGCTAATCAAACTTACCCACGCGCCCCAATTTTTATTGATGGTTTTGGCACTTTTTAGTCAACACTTTAGAAAAGTGAGTTGAAACAAGCTAAGTTTGTTGTAGTGGATACAGCATCGGTTAGAAAATGTATTTAAAAAAGTAGGTAAGTAAAAGGTAAATATCACTGTTTATTGTCTAAATAATATAAAAATATAGAGAAGCTATTGAAGATTTTTTTTTTTTTTTTAAGTCTTTCCACAAATTTGTTGCTCTAGTTAACTTGGTTATTTTGTGTACGGTTTGTATTAACAATTACCCTTTGGTCGATCAATCCTACTTACTAGTCTTATCTACTCTTCTGCTTGGCTACTATTATACATGCATTCACCCAACCACCACCCCCCCCCCCTCCTCCTTTTTCTGTTTTACTTTTGCCTGTACTATCTCTTTCATTTTCTTTTTTTAACTTCAGGCTATTCTCTATATATACATGCAGTGTAACTCATTTAAAGCACCAGAGGAGCTAGAAAGAGTGAGAGAGATGGCAAAAGATGATAATCTTCCTCTTTTTGAAACAAAGTTAGCCAAGGGACGAATCCTTTTCCAATTCTATTCACTTTTAATTTTCGTGGGAACATGCTTCATCTTCGCATATAGACTGAGCCACATACCAGCAAAAGGAGAACCAGGAAGATGGGCATGGATGGGTTTATCTATCGTAACACTTTCAAAGATCGCCTCTCTCACAGGTGTATCTCTCTGTTTCACATGCCTAGCTAGCTTATATATATTGCATGCAAACTTGATTTTCTATGTATGCGTTTGTCTATTACATGCTTTTCTTGCTGAGTGTGATTGTATATATAATAAACAGATATGAAAAGGCTTTGCCGGGCATAGACATATTTGTTTGCACAGCAGACCCTGTGATAGAACCACCAGTTATGGTGATAAACACAGTCCTATCAGTCATGGCTTATGACTATCCACCTGAGAAGCTAAGCGTTTATCTATCAGATGATGGTGGTTCAGATTTGACGTTCTATGCTATGCTGGAGGCCTCACGTTTCTCAAAGATTTGGCTGCCATTTTGCAAGAAGTTCAAAGTAGAACCAAGATCGCCGGAGGCTTATATCCGCACAGCTGTTGAGCCACTTGGGGAGCCTGTCTTGGCCAAGGAGTGGTCAACTGTCAAGGTAAATCTGTCGCTATCATTCTCTCCTCATTAATTTGCAAAACACCATTCATTGTTGGATGGAATAAGACGACCCTTGCTTTGGTAACTATTTTTTTTCTTATTTTTTATTTCTAAAAATGAATTTTTTATGTTGAGATTAAAAAATTTGTTTGACAATTTAAAATAGAATTTTTTTTTTTCAAAACTTAATTTGTGAAAAAAACTGAAAACATGTAAGAAAGTAAAAAATTATTTTCAATTTCTAATTTTCAAAAGTCAATGAAAACACACATTTAATTTAATGAATCTATCTCATTTAATGAGTTAACATTAAAATTCAAATCTTATTAAGAACATATTTTAGTATTTTCTATTTTTTTCTTCAAAAAACTATCATTTTAATTTCAACTAACTAAACATATTTTTAATATTAAAAAATACAAGAAATTTTTTTTTTTAATTTTATACTCCCCAAAACAAGTTTTTGAAAATAGAAAATAAAAACTATTATCAAACATAATCTAATGTTTTATTATTTCTTAGATCACACACACACACACACACACACACACATATATATATATATAATGAGAAATACTTCTTTTTTACAATGTAAATTTATATTGTAAAGACAAAAAAAGTAGCAAATGTTGTAAACCTTTGCAAAAATTGCACAATATTTACCACTTTTTGCAAAGGTGTATAAAATTTGTCACATTTTGTGTATTGACAATGTAAATTTACATTAAAAGTACAATGTAAATAGATATATATATATATATATATATATATATATATATATATATATATATATATATATATATATATATATATATATATATATATAAGGTCCTACATTTATATACTTTAATAGTTGTTAAGAGTTTTGCAATTTAGCTGATAGTTATCTTTTACTATTTTCAATGAAAATATCCATAGTTTAAATTCATTCACCTTAACTTAAAAATAAAAAATAAAACCTTACTAGCTAGGCCGACATGACCAAGAAGAATTAAAGTGAATAACTGTCCAAAAAAAAAAAAAAAATCTGTTGTGAAATTTATTACTTGTAGACGGGTGAAGTACTATGCGTAGAAGCAAGGATATGCAACTTGAGCAATACGCAGTAAATACTTGTATGTTTTGTTTAGGAACTTGGATTTCGATTTAGATTTGAATTTTAAATTAATAGATTTGAAATCAAGGAATTTCAAATCTATTGGTTTTAGAAGTTATTTCAAATTAAAGCATTTTAAATGTTTAAAATTCTTTATGGATTTATCAAATCCAAATCCTTAACCTATTTTGAACTTCCCAAACAAATTATATAGATTTTAATCACCCAAGTCCAAATCCAAATGTCCAAATCATGTCATCCAAATACACTAATAAAGAATTTTGTTGCTGTAGTCTCTTGGGTGTACATCTCTCTTTCTTCTTTTTCTTCTTTTAACTCAATTTTAATTTTGTAAGTGTTATACTCTTTTCATCTAGAGAAGTTATCTTATTAGTTCGGCATACAAGACTCGTGAATCTAACATGTGGGCTCTACAAGCCTATTTCACATGAATCTATGGAGTTCACATGTTAGCCTCACATGAGTGTTATACGTCAGTTAGATATATACAAGATTTTTTTTCTCTTAATTAATGATGGTCCGGGTTGGTGAGGAGTGTAGACAAACATTGGGAGAAAAGTATCATTGTAGGGTACATGGAGTGTAATATTCTTTTTTGCGCTATAATTTGGCATCTGATTATTGATTCCAGTGATTGAGATAGAAAATGCCCCATTAGCTCCACCAAAATCAAACTTTGCGTATTTTATCTGGATAAGCACAGCCCCCCCCCACACACACGTACAGAAGTTGTGTTCCGTGGTCAAAAATCTGATCATTTCATCTCATGTTCTTTCTATATTCTTGGTCCGCTTTGGAAAAAAAAGTTACAAAAACAGTGTCACTAGTTAACAAGAAACGACATCATTCAATGGACCTTCCAAAATTAACTGTCCATGTCCTCAGGTCAGTTGTCAGTGTGCATTGACTTTTTGGAGTTGGCCTTTGCAACTTGCCTGTCCTGAAACGAATCAAATAGAAATAGGTAAATTCCACTAACAAGGATTGGGCTAATACAAAACACCGAATGAAGTCTAAAATATTTCAAATTTGATCTTTTTTGTTCCAAAAGTCAACTTAGCCCTCAAAAGAGTTAAAGAAAAATGTTAACCGACTTAATAGTATTTAGGGAATTAAGTTGGACTAATACTTTTACCATTATAAAATGGATATCTCTTGCAATATGTGAGTACATTGCAAGTTCATATAAAACATAATTCATGTACAATACTTATTCATTATATTATATTTGATAATTAGTTATATCACATGTCATTAAAAAGAAGAAATATGAATTTTTGTGATTAATATAATTCATTTATGAACATGTCTTTGAATGAATTTAGAAATATTTAATTACTTTGACTAACTTATTTGCAAAACATTTTCTATATTTTACTTTTGTGCTTTTCTAGTTTTTTTTTTTTTTTTTTCTTCAGTTGCTGTTAAAATTATTAAATTTGAACATGTGTTTCATATTTCAAATAAATTTTATTTTTTGATATAAATCTTAAATAATATCCATGTACTTTCCAAGGATAAACTAAATTTAAATCCCCCTCCCCACTTTTTGTGTGAAAAAGAAAACATATAAATTATCTTTTATATTAATAATTAGTGGAATGCTCATGTATCTCAAAAACACATAACTAAAAAAAATTAATATTAAAGAAAACACTATTAAATTTAGAGTATCTCTTATTTTCTTGCTAAGTAGTTGTCCAAAATTTTTTATAATTAAAAATATAAAAATAAAGAAATAAAATTATTTATCTTTGAATACAAATAAATAATAAAGATTAAAAATATTTTATTAAACCAATTTCTTAGTTAAAAGGTTAATAAATTAATTCATTAAAACCTTTACTTAATGAAAGAGGTTAAATGGATAATACCTATATCCCTTTCAAAGAAGATTGATATATGGAATTAATCAAAAAATGAGGTGGAATGTCAAATGAGAGAATTAAAAAAAAAAAAAAAAATATATATATATATATATATATATATATATATATATATCTTTTTGATAAGTGACATTTGTAAAGCCGTCTATTTATTTTGTATCTATTTTACTATTAGGTTGGAAATTAGTAGACAAATATCTCTTAATTTTCCTCTTTACTTTATTTTTCAATTCACATGTGATAAAAAAAAAAAAAAAAATCATGTTTCATGTATGTAGATGTTATATGAAGACATGAAGAAACGGATTGAAAACACCACAAAAATAGGTCAAATATCGGAAGCAATAAGCAAGGAACACAAGGGATTCAATGAGTGGACATTGGTTGCAAGCCGACATGATCATCAAACAATTCTTCAAGTACATACCATATATTCTCTTTTCTCATGAGCTGAATATACTTAATTGAATAATTAAATTTTATTCAATTTCATGGCTCAGTTAATTAATAATAACTAATTTATAGATACTTATTGACGGGAGAGATTCTGAGGCTGTGGACATTCAAGGACAACCTTTGCCTACTTTGGTATACTTGGCACGTGAAAAGAGAACCCAATACCATCACCATTTTAAGGCAGGAGCCATGAATGCATTGGTAAGCCATACATCATATCCACATGCAAAATGCTTCTCCAAACTAGTTCTATTTTTTGTAGTCTCAACTCTCGATAGCCATAAAATCCATATGTTATAAGTTTGTAAGTATTTTGTACTCATAATTGTTTTTCATAATCAAACATATTAGATAAGGGTGTCATCGAGGATAAGCAATAGTCCAATAATCCTTAATGTGGATTGCGATATGTATTCAAACAATTCAAAGTCAGTGAGAGATGCTTTATGCTTTTTTATGGATGAAGAAAAGGGAAATGAAGTTGGTTTCATACAGTTTCCACAAACATTTGAGAACCTAACAAAAAATGATGTTTACAGTAGCTCCTTGAATGTAGCAAGGCTGGTAAGCATCAAAAATTACTTATACTAATTCCAATATGTTCAATTCAAAATGTGTTAGAGAAGACATTTTAACAAAATTTATACCCATGGTATACATTGAAATAAAGATGGAGATGCCAGGATTTGATGGGAATGGAGGGCCTTGCTATATTGGTACTGGGTGCTTCCACAGAAGAGAGACTCTTTCCGGGAAAAAGTACAATAAGAATTTTGAGGAAGATTGGAAGAGATGGAGCAATAGAAGTGTAGAGGAGAGTACAAGGGTACTAGAAGAGACAAGCAAAGTCCTTGCAAGTTGTAACTATGAAGAGAACACTCAATGGGGAAAAGAGGTTTGTGTGTCTACAATTCATTTGAACCTCTTATATTCTTATTTGTGATGTCTGTGTACAATTCATTTGAACCTCCTATCCATTTATTTGCAGATAGGTGTGAAGTATGACAGTGCAGTGGAAGATGTATTAACAGGATTAGCCATACAATGTCGAGGTTGGAGATCCATATATTTCAATCCAGAAAGGAAAGGCTTTCTTGGAGTTGCTCCCATAACACTACTACAGTCACTTGTACAACACAGGAGATGGTCTGACGGTGATTTTCAAATATTTGCCTCTAGGCATTGTCCCTTTGTGCTTGGATATAAAAAGATTCCCTTAAAACTTCAACTTTCGTATTGTATCTATCTACTATGGGCTCCAACCAGCTTGACTACATTGTACTATGTTATTGTGCCATCTCTATGCTTGCTTAAAGGCATATCCTTGTTTCCACAGGTAAGAGACTTTTATATTTTAAATTAAAGTTATGTATTATTGTTGCTAAACTATCTTCTAAGAATAGAATCATCTTGCACTAACAGATTTCAGATCCATGGGTTCTCGCATTTGTATTTGTCATCTTTCTCCACCGTGCATACAGCCTTGGAGAATGTATTTGGTTTGGGGGCACATTCAAGGGCTGGTGGAATGATCAAAGGATGTGGCTATATAGAAGAACAACTTCCTACTTCTTTGGCTTGTTGGACTATATCCTAAAACGACTGGGGTTTACAAAGTCGACCTTTGTCATCACAACAAAGGTGGCTGATGATGATGTGTCACAGAGATATGACCAAGAGGTCATGGAGTTTGGTACTTCGTCTCCAATGTTTATCATTTTAGCAACACTTGCATTGCTAAATGCCTTTTGTTTCGTCGGAGGACTGAAGAGGGTGGTTGCCGATTTGGAAACAATGGTTTGGGAGCAATTTGCATTACAGATACTTCTATGTGGTCTGTTAGTTTTTATCAACCTTCCTATTTACCAAGGACTTTTCTTCAAGAAAGACGTTGCCAGCCTGCCCACCTCAGTTTCATGCCGATCAACTATCTTTGCTCTATTGGCTTGTGCAATAGCCCTATATTAATTTCTATGTTTGTGCCTCACAAAACTTCTTCTGGCTAAGATATACTTTGATGGAACCATATCTTGTCAAAAGAATTTATCAGGATTTGATTTTTATCTCTCTCTCTCTCTCTCTCTCTGCTTCATTACTCGAATTTATTAATATTTAGAAATTGAAAGTTTATATTTATTGTTATTACGCTTTTATTGAACTACATTATTGTAACATTTCAATCCATTTCTATACACTTATGAATGAAAAATAACTAGTTTAGATTGGGAGTGCATATTCTAAATCTGAATTTATTAACAAAAATATAGATTTCCATCTTGTGGCATTAAAAATTCAACACAAAGAACTAAATGCTGAATTTGGCTAGAGTTGGAAGTCTTGCCAGCTTTAGAGTTGGAGGGATTTTAGGGAAAATGAAAAATTGACGAGAAAATATTTTTAGTGGGTGTTTGATTGGGAGGGATGGAGGGGGAAAAAAAAAAGTGGTGGGGGCGGGGTGTTTTATTCCAGGCCTACCAAAATGTCTTATCTCCAAAATAGAGAAAAAACTGAGAGGAAAACTTTGTGTATAGAGAAGATAAAATGCCCACGTGTAGGTGCACATGAGTTTTCGTTTCTTTGCAAGTTTAGCTTTTTTCTTTTCTTTTTCCTTCCATTTTTATCCCTATATCTGTTGTACTATCTTTTTTTTTTTCTTTGTCGTTATCAAAAAAGAAAAATCTTTCTTTTTGTTTTGCGTTTTTTTCCTTTATTCTTTTTTTATTTTTCTTTTTTTTTTCCTTTGTCTTTTCCTGTACTTCTTTCTTTTTTTTTTTTTTTTTTTTTTTTTTTTTTTTTTTTTTTTTTTTTTATTGGTGCTCAACTTCCTTTGGCTAGTGCTCCTTTTTTAAAAAAAAAAAAAAATTGAAGTATTTATACAAAATTTTTTTAAATAAAAAAAATGTGTTACTTTTTTGTTTTATTTAATGTGGACATAATTGTAAATTTATACCAATTTCATTTTCCATCATCTTATTTTTCCTTTCAACCAAACAAAAGAGTTTTTCATCCTTCTATTTTTCCATCACTCCAACCAAACATAAATTAGAGAAAACTAAACTTTTTCTATCTTCCCACTTTTCCATCCTCCCACAATTTTCTACCCTCTCACCTTTCCACCCTTCCAACCAAACGGATCCTTAGTGACTAGTATCTCATAAAATTCAGTAATAGTAGAGAAGACAATCCTAATTCCTAAAAGCTAAAAAATACAAACTAATATTATAGCTGGCTTAGAAATTCTACTTCATCTATAGTTGCTTACAGATGAAGTTAAGTATATAGGGATAACATTAGAAATGTTTATGTTCTAAGGATTTGTGGTCATGGATCTGTTTTGTAAGTTTCAATTTTCTGACCACACCACCTGTGATTTTACTCATCTTTTTGAAATTGGGTCTTCAACCGTTTGAAGGACTAGTAAAGGTTATTGTGTAACTTGGTTGTGTCTTGAAGGGAAAAGGAAGCAGTATATGGTTGAGGTATATCTAGAGTAACAACCATTCCATGTGGCATCCCATACTGGATTGAAGTACTGTGGGAGGGATTAAGGGAAATGGGGATTGACTTATTGCCATTCATCCAAAGGTTTTAGTTTAGGAACCTCAATACATATCTTTGGAATTGCTTTCCGGGGCTTAAAATTGCAAGTTTTAGTTTACCATACATATGCGTATATAATCTGTATTTAATGTAATCTCTTAATTTATTGCCTTGCACTGTGAAAGAGGAATCAAGTCACGAGGAAACAACGTTTTTTGTCCATTTTTGTTTTGTTTTCTAATGACTCAAAACTAACGAGGTGATCATCATCTCTCCACAATTTTGTTGGCCAGCAAAGTTTGCACTTACTCTGACTACTGTTTCATTTTGTCCTACTCTTATCGACGTTTGCTCATCTCCTACCTCATTCTTTTTGTTAAAATCTTTTTGGCAGTACACTAGAGAGAGAGAGAGAGATGGGAAACAATGACAACCTTCCTCTTTTTGTAACAAAGTCAGCAAAGGGACCCTTCCTTTTCCAATTCTCTGCACTTTCAATTTTCGTGGGAATATGCTTGATCTCTGTATATAGACTGACCCACATACCAGAAGAAAAAGAAGCTGGAAGATGGGCTTGGATGGGATTGTTTCTCTTAGAGCTTTGGTTTTTCACTATGGTTGTCCGATTGAACCCCCATATATCGTTACACTTTCAAAGACCGCCTCTCTCTCAGGTACATATGAATATCTCTCTCTTTCACATGTTGTTTAACATGTGCAAGAACATATCTTCTGGGTGCTTTACTTGCTAAGTGTGTTTGTGCAATTATCAGATACAAAAAAGATTTGGGGTCATAGACATATTCGTGTGCACTGCAGACCCCATGGTAGAACTACCAATTATGGAGATAAACACAGTGCTATCAATCATGGCTTATAACTATCCACCTGAGAAACTAAGGGGCAGTTTGGTTTTTATAAAACCATCACTTATCACTCTGTTTTCATCACCCATAACTTAAAATTGGTGGGTCCCACGGCTGTTTGGTTTGTTTGGATTTGTTTTCAGTTTTTGTTTCCATTACTTAATTCTCTAATTTTTGAGTGATAAATTATGAAAACTGAAAATACATTTTAGATATTTTTGAGTTATGGAAATAGAGTTTCCATGGCATTTTGGTAAATAAACATACACTGCTGGGACCCACGGTCAGAGAAGTCATGTCCTTACTTTTATTTTATTTATTTTTTTCTCTCCTTTCTTCTTCATAGACTCACTCAACTCAATGGCTTTTTTGGATTTCATGTTTTCTTCTTCTTTCTCTTTCTTTCTTTCTTCTTCACAAACTCGCTCCAACGGCCATTTTTTTTCTTCTTCTTCATTCTTTTTCTTTCTTTTCTTCTTCACAGAAACACATGGATAACTTTATCAAAAATAAAAAAAAAACACATGCGTACCGATTTCTTAAACCCAGAAAATCAAACCCATAAACACATGATACCGATCATACATACTAACAAACAAACAGAAACCCACAAACATGTTCATCCACACAATAAATCTAAAAATTTCTTCTCCAAACACAAACAAAACCCAAAAGTAAGAAATGAAAGAGAGGAAAGGGGTGGAGATCAGCGCCACTGTTGCCCGTCGAAATTGATCTTGCAAGCTAGGTGCCAGTGGAGATTGGCGCTTGGTGAGGTGGAGATTAGCGCTGTTTGGACTTGATGAGAGGAAGAGAATGGAGGGGCGGAGAGGAAGAGAGAACCATGTGTCTAGGTATTGGGGGAGAGTGATGGAAAAAAAAAAGTATTTAGGGGGAGAGAGAGGATACACGTGGGTATGATAACTATGAGCTTGACATGGTGCTCAAGCAGTGGGTCCCACAAAAGTAGAAATATTTGAGTGATGAGAAGTTGAAAATAGTGTGTCAAAGAGGTGGGGTTTATGAAATTGTGGTATTTTAAGTAATGAGTGACAAAAATTGAATGAAGAGTGATTAGTGATGATCTTTTTAAAACCAAACAGTCCCTAAGCATTTATCTATAAGATGATAGCTGTTCAAATTTGACATTTTATGCTATGCTAGAGGCCTCACATTTCTCGAAGATTTGGCTTCCATTTTGCAAGAAGTTCAGAGTAAAACCAAGATCTCTGAAGGCTTATTTCCACACAGATGTTGCACCACTTGGGGAGCCTGTCATGGCCAAAGGGTGGTCTACTATTAAGGTACTTCTCGTCCTTAAAATCCACATACTTTCTAGGGATGGCAATTTTGCCCCGCCCAATTTAACCCACCCCTCCTCGCTTCGCCTTGCGCAAGTTTTCTCCATTTTCCAAAGGCGGTGGGCGGGAATTGGGCAAGATTTTAGACCCATATTATAGGGCGGGGCAGAGATGAGTTTAGACATTTTAAACCCACCCCTCCCGTCCCCGCCCTACCTCACGTTGCTAAGGGTTATTGTTAGGTTCTAATGACTTAGGTTTTATGTATTTAGAATCCTAATTTGTATTGTTGGCAAATCATGATCAAAATAATGTATTTAAGTTGATTTAGAATTGCTCAAAGTTGGGTCTTTGTTGTAAAGTTGGATTAAACTACTGTGCAAATTAAAAAACAGTTTCAACCCATTTCGATCGATCGAAGATTAGGCTCGATCAATCAAAAATCGGGTGTGACGTTTTTTAAGCAGAATTTCCAACTCAGCCCTAAGTGTTTTAATTGGTTTTGGGTTTCTAATTTACCCTAAGTATAAAAGGGAAACCCTAGTCACGTTTTAGTGTTGCTCATATTGCGATTTATGTGAATCTCTTGTGAGATCTTTGAGGAGGTTTCCTTCACATAAACTTAGGGTTTTCAAGGAGAATAAGATTTCTACACCTTGATGATCAATCCAGTTGCTGTCATTTAAACATAAAGAAAACACAAGCGGGTGTGCTTGTATTTGGTGGAGAATCCAAGAAAGAAGGAGTCCGTGGATTCGGAGCTTGCACGTGGTTGTGTCAGTAAGTTCTACTGGTGGGTAGCAATAAGAAGTCGAGCGTGGGGGCTTGTAAGTCTTATTGTATGAACTTCGATTCTTTCAAGATAGTTGATTCAAGTTTACCTTGAGGATAGGTAGGTTAAATCCTCCCCAGGTTTTTACCGGTTTGGTTTCCTGGGTGATCATATTTTTGTGTTATTTATCTTTCCGCTGCTTTACTTGATATGATTATTTGATTGTGTTAATCTAGATTTAATTAATTTGACTAAGTAACAACTTAGCTAAATTCCTAGGTTAATCTAATTGTGTTTTAAGGGGTCTAAAAACTAACAGTTATAATTGTAAATTTTTTATACCCTAAAACCTTACTATTTAAACAAATATATTAATATTTGCTTATTTTATTCTACCTAATGTGGTTATCTATCTTTATTTTGTTATGTGTCTATGAGGGTTTTTTTTTTTTTTTTTTTTTTTTTGTGATTGTCTTATTAAACACTTGGATATATTATTCAATTTTTTCTAAAAATTGATTTGATTTGATGGGATAAATTTAGTTGTAATTTCAAGTATATTTTTTTTAATAAAATAGGTTTCATTAAAAAAATTGTACTAGTTGTCAGGTAAATTAACAAAAAATAAAGTTTTATAGGGTGGGGCAGGGCTTCGCAGGGCTCCAAGGGGCAAGGATGGGGTGAGAAAGTTTTCCTTATCATTCAGGGTGGGGTGGGGATGGGGTAAAACAAAACCATGTGAGATGGGGATGAAAACCCCATCCTTCGGCCCCACCCCACTTCATTGCCATCCCTAGCACACTCGTATTTACTAGTAAGGATTTGACGTCAAAGGAAACGTAGTTTACATACATACATACATACATATATATATATATATATATATATATATATATATATATATATATATATATATATATGCCCGTACATCCGAACATATGTGTATATATATAGTGTTAAAAAAATAAAAAATACAAAAAAAATTCATTATTAATATAAGCGTAAATGCACTTTTAGTTTCTACATTTTGACTTTTTTTCATTTTAGTCCTTACATTTTATTTTTACTAGATTTAGTCCCTAAACTAATTAACGCAGTACATTTTAGTCCTTAAAGCACCATTACGTCACCAAACTAACGGAGAAACTGGATGTGGCTGACGTGGGCATAATGCCAATTGGCCAATAAATATAAAACTATTAGAAGACCATCAAATCCCAAAATCACAAAACTTCTTTCCTGCTCACAACACAACATAAAAACTCCCAAAACTTGCTATTCTTCACAATCTGAAACTGGAGGGAAAAAAGGGAGTGAGTTGACAACTCAATGAGTAACCAAAGTCCTAATAAGTTCTATCAAGCAATAGATCAATAAAAAAATAAGATGTAATATGAGTTTTCAAAAGTTATAATATACAATGGGTTTTCAAAAATAACTAGGGAGTTTCATAGTCTTAAAATAATAAGTTGCAAATAGATCACATACTTTAATCTAACAAATATATCATAGATGGTTTAGAAAGTAGTCAGTTTTCCATATATCAAAGCTATAACTTACAATATGTTCCAAAAAATACATAAGCAGTTTTAATTACTCAAAATAGTTCAAATACGCAAACATTTCCAAAATCACATATGTAGTTTTAAGGACTCAAAATAGTTCAAATATTCAAACGTAATTTATATTCTTAACAATCTTATGACTATGGTCATGTTATATCCCCGTGACTGGGCATCAGAGTACCAATGAATAACCCCCATTGGCTGGGTATCAGAGTACCAATGAATAATCCCCATTGTTTTGGGTATCAGAGTACCAATGAATAACCCCCATTGGCGAAGTATCAGAGTACCAATAAATAACCCCCATTAGCTGGGTTTCAGAATAAATTTATAGTCAAAATGTTCATAATCATATATATGAAATCATAGTTTCTAACAAAATATATCTTATTCAAATACATATATATATATATATATATATATATATATATATATAATCATATATTCAATATTCAAATCTATTTGTGATATTTCTATAATTCTTTACTTTAAATCAATATAGCTTAAAACAATTAAATAAAATACATCATATATTCAGTAATTAGATATATTTGTGATAATTCTTTACTTGAAATCAGAAATACAATAGAAATAAATTGTAACAACTGTAAACAATTTTCAGTAGTTATAATACGCAAAAATAAAACCAATTAGGATAACGTTACCTACCTCCAAAAGTCATATCAAAAGGAACTTCTTCCTAACACTTTCTCTAAAATCCTTAGATATCACCTAAAAAATTTTCAAATATTCTTACTCAATAATCAAATAATTTAAGAAAGAATTATAATGGTACCCAACCAGATAGAGAGACTACTAAAAATATCCAATAATAATCTATTGTTATCTCACACCAAAATTCCTCCTAATCATAATATTTTTCTTTATATATATATATATATATATATATATATATATATATATATATATATATATCCTCCACTTTCTGCCACTAATAGTACCTAGGGACAA
>JARQAD010000087.1:27500-30000 GCA_029955455.1 Quercus agrifolia | reverse complement strand
GGTGCCCAGGGGCATGCCCGCATGCACGCCACGCCGCATCGCCCCGCATCGTCCCGCACTCCGGAGAAATTGGCTCGTGCCTTTTTCCATTTTTGTGTTCCTAAATTCATTCCATGATTTTAGAGGAGGTTTCCAACAAGCGGTTTGGCGTTCCGAGCAGTTTTGAATTTTTTATGATTTTTCCTATATTCTGGCTTCCAAAAATCATAAAAAATAAAATATGTTGAATATAGCCTCCAAATTTTGACAGGCTGAAGGTTACATTTTTCTTAGCATGTGTGCAAAAAATCAGGGCAAGACTCCAAGAATTGCTCAAAAAATGACCCATTATTCCTCCTCAACAAATCAATGTTTCCTCGTGCCAGAGCGGATTTTTTCCTAAGCGCTCTTTAGGGGGGGAAGAGTTGGAGGTGTCCGAAGAGGTTATCTAGGCTTGGCAGCAGCAGCCCCCCCAAGTGCTGCCATGGCCTTGTAGGGGTCCCAAGGGCATGCCAACGTGCCCACACAAGCATGCCAAGGCCTTGACTGCGTGCCTTGGCCTTGGCTGCCTGCCCATGGGGGCTGCCATGGCCTTGGCAAGGCCATGGCAGCATGCATGCAAGCATGCCTTGGCCTTGGCTGCCTGCCCATGGGGGGCTGCCTTGGCCTTGGCTGCGTGCCTTGGCCTTGGCTGCTTGCCCATGGGGCCATGCCCTGGCCTTGGCTGCCTGCCCATGGGGGCTGCCTTGGCTGCTGCATGCCCTGGCCTTGGCAGCATGCCCGCGTGCACGCCACGCCGCATCGCCCCGCATCGTCCCGCACTCCAGCAAAATTGGCTCGTGCCTTTTTCTATTTTTGTGTTCCTAAATTCAGTCCATGATTTTAGAGGAGGATTCCAACAAGCGGTTCGGCGTTCCGAGCGTTTTCGAATTTTTTATGATTTTCCCTATTTTTCGGCATCCGAAAATCATAAAAAATAAAATACGTTGAATCTGGCCTCCAAATTTTGAAAGGTTGGAGGTTGTATTTTTCTTAGCATGTGTGCAAAAAATCAGGGCAAGACTCCAAGAATTGCTCCAAAAAAGACCCATTATTCCTCCTCAACAAATCAATGTTTCCTCGTGCCAGAGCGGATTTTTTCCTAAGCGCTCTTTAGGGGGGGAAGAGTTGGAGGTGTCCGAAGAGGCTATCTAGGCTTGGCAGCAGCAGCCCCCCCAAATGCTGCCATGGCCTTCTAGGGGTCCCAAGGGCATGCCACGGCCTTGGCATCCCACCCACGGGGCATGCCACGCCCTCGCCATGCTGCCACTGCCCCTCAGGCACCCTGCATGCTACGGCCTTGGCTGCGTGCCCCCAGGGGCCCTGCTGCCTGCGCCCAGGGGCATGCCAGCGCGCCCACGCAAGCAGGCCACGGCCTTGGCTGCTGCATGCACGCCCAGGCCTTGGCTGCTGCGTGCTCGCCCAAGCCTTGGATGCTGCATGCCCATGCCTTGGCTGCTGAGTGCCCATGGGGGGCTGCCTTGGCCTTGGCTGCTGCATGCCCATGCCTTGGCTGCGTGCCCATGGGGGGCTGCCTTGGCCTTGGCTGCTGCATGCCCATGCCTTCGCTGCTTGCCCATGGGGGGCTGCCTTGGCCTTGGCTGCTGCATGCCCATGCCTTGGCTGCCTGCCCATGGGGGCTGCCTTGGCCTTGGCTGCTGCATGCCCTGGCCTTGGCAGCATGCCCGCGTGCACGCCACGCCGCATCGCCCCGCATCGTCCCGCACTCCAGCAAAATTGGCTCGTGCCTTTTTCTATTTTTGTGTTCCTAAATTCAGTCCATGATTTTAGAGGAGGATTCCAACAAGCGGTTCGGCGTTCCGAGCGTTTTTGAATTTTTTATGATTTTCCCTATTTTTCGGCATCCGAAAATCATAAAAAATAAAATACGTTGAATCTGGCCTCCAAATTTTGACAGGTTGGAGGTTGTATTTTTCTTAGCATGTGTGCAAAAAATCAGGGCAAGACTCCAAGAATTGCTCCAAAAAAGACCCATTATTCCTCCTCAACAAATCAATGTTTCCCCGTGCCAGAGCGGATTTTTTCCTAAGCGCTCTTTAGGGGGGGAAGAGTTGGGAGGTATTCGGCGATGCACACGGGCAACCCCTCTTGAGCTTGGCCACGGGTAGGCATGCTCATGACGAGCCCTTAGGCACCCAACCCCGCGTGCTCCACGGCGCGAGGTGGGCCCTAAATGCATCGCCGGGGTGGACCCAGGTTGGTATTTCACGTGTACGTGGTATAGCTGCGGCGCGCTCTTGCAACGCGGACGGTGTTAGTTTCACCCATTGCAGCGCAGAGCAAGCCTAAGGTGATGATCAAACGCATTGTGAATGCCATCTCTGGTGCCACCTTTCCTCGAGGCCACACCTACCCGTGCCCAGTGGCGGGGGGTGAATGGCCTCAGTAGCCGCGTGGTGGGGGGGATGCATGCATTCTTGGTTTAGCTTGGGCACGCTATCGCAACGCGGACGGTGTTAGT
>JARQAD010000085.1:52500-55000 GCA_029955455.1 Quercus agrifolia | reverse complement strand
TGGAAAAAGGCACGAGCCAATTTTGCTGGAGTGCGGGACGATGCGGGGCGATGCGGCGTGGCGTGCACGCGGGCATGCCCCTGGGATGCCCACTGCCTGCCCAAGGCGTGCAGCAGCCAAGGCCAAGGCAGCCCCCATGGGCAGGCAGCCAAGGCATGGGCATGCAGCAGCCAAGGCCAAGGCAGCCCCCCATGGGCAAGCAGCGAAGGCATGGGCATGCAGCAGCCAAGGCCAAGGCAGCCCCCCATGGGCACGCAGCCAAGGCATGGGCATGCAGCAGCCAAGGCCAAGGCAGCCCCCCATGGGCACTCAGCAGCCAAGGCATGGGCATGCAGCAGCCAAGGCCTGGGCGTGCATGCAGCAGCCAAGGCCAAGGCACGCAGCCAAGGCCGTGGCCTGCTTGCGTGGGCGCGCTGGCATGCCCCTGGGCGCAGGCAGCAGGGCCCCTGGGGGCACGCAGCCAAGGCCGTAGCATGCAGGGTGCCTGAGGGGCAGTGGCAGCATGGCGAGGGCGTGGCATGCCCCGTGGGTGGGATGCCAAGGCCGTGGCATGCCCTTGGGACCCCTAGAAGGCCATGGCAGCATTTGGGGGGGCTGCTGCTGCCAAGCCTAGATAGCCTCTTCGGACACCTCCAACTCTTCCCCCCCTAAAGAGCGCTTAGGAAAAAATCTGCTCTGGCACGAGGAAACATTGATTTGTTGAGGAGGAATAATGGGTCTTTTTTGGAGCAATTCTTGGAGTCTTGCCCTGATTTTTTGCACACATGCTAAGAAAAATACAACCTCCAACCTTTCAAAATTTGGAGGCCAGATTCAACGTATTTTATTTTTTATGATTTTCGGATGCCGAAAAATAGGGAAAATCATAAAAAATTCGAAAACGCTCGGAACGCCGAACCGCTTGTTGGAATCCTCCTCTAAAATCATGGACTGAATTTAGGAACACAAAAATAGAAAAAGGCACGAGCCAATTTTGCTGGAGTGCGGGACGATGCGGGGCGATGCGGCGTGGCGTGCACGCGGGCATGCTGCCAAGGCCAGGGCATGCAGCAGCCAAGGCAGCCCCCATGGGCAGGCAGCCAAGGCCAGGGCATGGCCCCATGGGCAAGCAGCCAAGGCCAAGGCAGCCCCCCATGGGCAGGCAGCCAAGGCCAAGGCATGCTTGCATGCATGCTGCCATGGCCTTGCCAAGGCCATGGCAGCCCCCATGGGCAGGCAGGCAAGGCCAAGGCACGCAGTCAAGGCCTTGGCATGCTTGTGTGGGCACGTTGGCATGCCCTTGGGACCCCTACAAGGCCATGGCAGCACTTGGGGGGGCTGCTGCTGCCAAGCCTAGATAACCTCTTCGGACACCTCCCAACTCTCCCCCCCCTAAAGAGCGCTTAGGGAAAAATCCGCTCTGGCACGAGGAAACATTGATTTGTTGAGGAGGAATAATGGGTCATTTTTTGAGCAATTCTTGGAGTCTTGCCCTGATTTTTTGCACACATGCTAAGAAAAATGTAACCTTCAGCCTGTCAAAATTTGGAGGCTATATTCAACATATTTTATTTTTTATGATTTTTGGAAGCCAGAATATAGGAAAAATCATAAAAAATTCAAAACTGCTCGGAACGCCGAACCGCTTGTTGGAAACCTCCTCTAAAATCATGGTCTGAATTTAGGAACACAAAAATGGAAAAAGGCACGAGCCAATTTCTCCGGAGTGCGGGACGATGCGGGGCGATGCGGCGTGGCGTGCATGCGGGCATGCCCCTGGGCACCTTGCCATGCCTAAGGCCTGCCACTTTGGGTCAAATAACCTCCTTTTCCAAAAAACCCTCATTTTTTGGGAAACCAGCCAAGGCCAAGGCATGCAGCAGCCAAGGCCTAGGCAGCCCCCCATGGGCACGCAGCCAAGGCCGAGGCAACCCATGGGCATGCAGCAGCCAAGGCCAAGGCATGCAGCAGCCAAGGCCTAGGCAGCCCCCCATAGGCACGCAGCAGCCAAGGCCAAGGCATGCAGCAGCCAAGGCCTAGGCAGCCCCCCATGGGCATGCAGCAGCCAAGGCCAAGGCATGCAGCAGCCAAGGCCTAGGCAGCCCCCCATAGGCACGCAGCAGCCAAGGCCAAGGCATGCAGCAGCCAAGGCCTAGGCAGCCCCCCATAGGCACGCAGCAGCCAAGGCCAAGGCATGCAGCAGCCAAGGCCTAGGCAGCCCCCCATGGGCATGCAGCAGCCAAGGCCAAGGCATGCAGCAGCCAAGGCCTAGGCAGCCCCCCATGGGCACGCAGCAGCCAAGGCCTTGGCAGCCCCCCATGGGCACGCAGCAGCCAGGGGCCTAGGCAGCCCCCCATGGGCATGCAGCAGCCAAAGGCCATGGCAGCCCCCCATGGGCACGCAGCCAAGGCCAAGGCAGCAGCCCATGGGCAAGCATGCAGCCAAGGCCTAGGCAGCCCCATGGGCATGCAGCAGCGAAGGCCTAGGCAGCCCCCCATGGGCACGCAGCCAAGGCCGAGGC
>JARQAD010000085.1:30000-32500 GCA_029955455.1 Quercus agrifolia | reverse complement strand
CACACATGCTAAGAAAAATACAACCTCCAACTTGTCAAAATTTGGAGGCCAGATTCAACGTATTTTATTTTTTATGATTTTCGGATGCCGAAAAATAGGGAAAATCATAAAAAATTCAAAAATGCTCGGAACGCCGAACCGCTTGTTGGAATCCTCCTCTAAAATCATGGAATGAATTTAGGGACACAAAAATGGAAAAAGGCACGAGCCAATTTTGCTGGAGTGCGGGACGATGCGGGGCGATGCGGCGTGGCGTGCACGCGGGCATGCCCCTGGGATGCCCACTGCCTGCCCAAGGCGTGCAGCAGCCAAGGCCAAGGCAGCCCCCATGGGCAGGCAGCCAAGGCATGGGCATGCAGCAGCCAAGGCCAAGGCAGCCCCCCATGGGCAAGCAGCGAAGGCATGGGCATGCAGCAGCCAAGGCCAAGGCAGCCCCCCATGGGCACGCAGCCAAGGCATGGGCATGCAGCAGCCAAGGCCAAGGCAGCCCCCCATGGGCACTCAGCAGCCAAGGCATGGGCATGCAGCAGCCAAGGCCTGGGCGTGCATGCAGCAGCCAAGGCCAAGGCACGCAGCCAAGGCCGTGGCCTGCTTGCGTGGGCGCGCTGGCATGCCCCTGGGCGCAGGCAGCAGGGCCCCTGGGGGCACGCAGCCAAGGCCGTAGCATGCAGGGTGCCTGAGGGGCAGTGGCAGCATGGCGAGGGCGTGGCATGCCCCGTGGGTGGGATGCCAAGGCCGTGGCATGCCCTTGGGACCCCTAGAAGGCCATGGCAGCATTTGGGGGGGCTGCTGCTGCCAAGCCTAGATAGCCTCTTCGGACACCTCCAACTCTTCCCCCCCTAAAGAGCGCTTAGGAAAAAATCTGCTCTGGCACGAGGAAACATTGATTTGTTGAGGAGGAATAATGGGTCTTTTTTGGAGCAATTCTTGGAGTCTTGCCCTGATTTTTTGCACACATGCTAAGAAAAATACAACCTCCAACCTTTCAAAATTTGGAGGCCAGATTCAACGTATTTTATTTTTTATGATTTTCGGATGCCGAAAAATAGGGAAAATCATAAAAAATTCGAAAACGCTCGGAACGCCGAACCGCTTGTTGGAATCCTCCTCTAAAATCATGGACTGAATTTAGGAACACAAAAATAGAAAAAGGCACGAGCCAATTTTGCTGGAGTGCGGGACGATGCGGGGCGATGCGGCGTGGCGTGCACGCGGGCATGCTGCCAAGGCCAGGGCATGCAGCAGCCAAGGCAGCCCCCATGGGCAGGCAGCCAAGGCCAGGGCATGGCCCCATGGGCAAGCAGCCAAGGCCAAGGCAGCCCCCCATGGGCAGGCAGCCAAGGCCAAGGCATGCTTGCATGCATGCTGCCATGGCCTTGCCAAGGCCATGGCAGCCCCCATGGGCAGGCAGGCAAGGCCAAGGCACGCAGTCAAGGCCTTGGCATGCTTGTGTGGGCACGTTGGCATGCCCTTGGGACCCCTACAAGGCCATGGCAGCACTTGGGGGGGCTGCTGCTGCCAAGCCTAGATAACCTCTTCGGACACCTCCCAACTCTCCCCCCCCTAAAGAGCGCTTAGGGAAAAATCCGCTCTGGCACGAGGAAACATTGATTTGTTGAGGAGGAATAATGGGTCATTTTTTGAGCAATTCTTGGAGTCTTGCCCTGATTTTTTGCACACATGCTAAGAAAAATGTAACCTTCAGCCTGTCAAAATTTGGAGGCTATATTCAACATATTTTATTTTTTATGATTTTTGGAAGCCAGAATATAGGAAAAATCATAAAAAATTCAAAACTGCTCGGAACGCCGAACCGCTTGTTGGAAACCTCCTCTAAAATCATGGTCTGAATTTAGGAACACAAAAATGGAAAAAGGCACGAGCCAATTTCTCCGGAGTGCGGGACGATGCGGGGCGATGCGGCGTGGCGTGCATGCGGGCATGCCCCTGGGCACCTTGCCATGCCTAAGGCCTGCCACTTTGGGTCAAATAACCTCCTTTTCCAAAAAACCCTCATTTTTTGGGAAACCAGCCAAGGCCAAGGCATGCAGCAGCCAAGGCCTAGGCAGCCCCCCATGGGCACGCAGCCAAGGCCGAGGCAACCCATGGGCATGCAGCAGCCAAGGCCAAGGCATGCAGCAGCCAAGGCCTAGGCAGCCCCCCATAGGCACGCAGCAGCCAAGGCCAAGGCATGCAGCAGCCAAGGCCTAGGCAGCCCCCCATGGGCATGCAGCAGCCAAGGCCAAGGCATGCAGCAGCCAAGGCCTAGGCAGCCCCCCATAGGCACGCAGCAGCCAAGGCCAAGGCATGCAGCAGCCAAGGCCTAGGCAGCCCCCCATAGGCACGCAGCAGCCAAGGCCAAGGCATGCAGCAGCCAAGGCCTAGGCAGCCCCCCATGGGCATGCAGCAGCCAAGGCCAAGGCATGCAGCAGCCAAGGCCTAGGCAGCCCCCCATGGGCACGCAGCAGCCAAGGCCTTGGCAGCCCCCCATGGGCACGCA
>JARQAD010000085.1:7500-10000 GCA_029955455.1 Quercus agrifolia | reverse complement strand
TGAGCATGCCTACCCGTGGCCAAGCTCAAGAGGGGTTGCCCGTGTGCATCGCCGAATACCTCCCAACTCTTCCCCCCCTAAAGAGCGCTTAGGAAAAAATCCGCTCTGGCACGAGGAAACATTGATTTGTTGAGGAGGAATAATGGGTCTTTTTTGGAGCAATTCTTGGAGTCTTGCCCTGATTTTTTGCACACATGCTAAGAAAAATACAACCTCCAACTTGTCAAAATTTGGAGGCCAGATTCAACGTATTTTATTTTTTATGATTTTCGGATGCCGAAAAATAGGGAAAATCATAAAAAATTCAAAAATGCTCGGAACGCCGAACCGCTTGTTGGAATCCTCCTCTAAAATCATGGAATGAATTTAGGGACACAAAAATGGAAAAAGGCACGAGCCAATTTTGCTGGAGTGCGGGACGATGCGGGGCGATGCGGCGTGGCGTGCACGCGGGCATGCCCCTGGGATGCCCACTGCCTGCCCAAGGCGTGCAGCAGCCAAGGCCAAGGCAGCCCCCATGGGCAGGCAGCCAAGGCATGGGCATGCAGCAGCCAAGGCCAAGGCAGCCCCCCATGGGCAAGCAGCGAAGGCATGGGCATGCAGCAGCCAAGGCCAAGGCAGCCCCCCATGGGCACGCAGCCAAGGCATGGGCATGCAGCAGCCAAGGCCAAGGCAGCCCCCCATGGGCACTCAGCAGCCAAGGCATGGGCATGCAGCAGCCAAGGCCTGGGCGTGCATGCAGCAGCCAAGGCCAAGGCACGCAGCCAAGGCCGTGGCCTGCTTGCGTGGGCGCGCTGGCATGCCCCTGGGCGCAGGCAGCAGGGCCCCTGGGGGCACGCAGCCAAGGCCGTAGCATGCAGGGTGCCTGAGGGGCAGTGGCAGCATGGCGAGGGCGTGGCATGCCCCGTGGGTGGGATGCCAAGGCCGTGGCATGCCCTTGGGACCCCTAGAAGGCCATGGCAGCATTTGGGGGGGCTGCTGCTGCCAAGCCTAGATAGCCTCTTCGGACACCTCCAACTCTTCCCCCCCTAAAGAGCGCTTAGGAAAAAATCTGCTCTGGCACGAGGAAACATTGATTTGTTGAGGAGGAATAATGGGTCTTTTTTGGAGCAATTCTTGGAGTCTTGCCCTGATTTTTTGCACACATGCTAAGAAAAATACAACCTCCAACCTTTCAAAATTTGGAGGCCAGATTCAACGTATTTTATTTTTTATGATTTTCGGATGCCGAAAAATAGGGAAAATCATAAAAAATTCGAAAACGCTCGGAACGCCGAACCGCTTGTTGGAATCCTCCTCTAAAATCATGGACTGAATTTAGGAACACAAAAATAGAAAAAGGCACGAGCCAATTTTGCTGGAGTGCGGGACGATGCGGGGCGATGCGGCGTGGCGTGCACGCGGGCATGCTGCCAAGGCCAGGGCATGCAGCAGCCAAGGCAGCCCCCATGGGCAGGCAGCCAAGGCCAGGGCATGGCCCCATGGGCAAGCAGCCAAGGCCAAGGCAGCCCCCCATGGGCAGGCAGCCAAGGCCAAGGCATGCTTGCATGCATGCTGCCATGGCCTTGCCAAGGCCATGGCAGCCCCCATGGGCAGGCAGGCAAGGCCAAGGCACGCAGTCAAGGCCTTGGCATGCTTGTGTGGGCACGTTGGCATGCCCTTGGGACCCCTACAAGGCCATGGCAGCACTTGGGGGGGCTGCTGCTGCCAAGCCTAGATAACCTCTTCGGACACCTCCCAACTCTCCCCCCCCTAAAGAGCGCTTAGGGAAAAATCCGCTCTGGCACGAGGAAACATTGATTTGTTGAGGAGGAATAATGGGTCATTTTTTGAGCAATTCTTGGAGTCTTGCCCTGATTTTTTGCACACATGCTAAGAAAAATGTAACCTTCAGCCTGTCAAAATTTGGAGGCTATATTCAACATATTTTATTTTTTATGATTTTTGGAAGCCAGAATATAGGAAAAATCATAAAAAATTCAAAACTGCTCGGAACGCCGAACCGCTTGTTGGAAACCTCCTCTAAAATCATGGTCTGAATTTAGGAACACAAAAATGGAAAAAGGCACGAGCCAATTTCTCCGGAGTGCGGGACGATGCGGGGCGATGCGGCGTGGCGTGCATGCGGGCATGCCCCTGGGCACCTTGCCATGCCTAAGGCCTGCCACTTTGGGTCAAATAACCTCCTTTTCCAAAAAACCCTCATTTTTTGGGAAACCAGCCAAGGCCAAGGCATGCAGCAGCCAAGGCCTAGGCAGCCCCCCATGGGCACGCAGCCAAGGCCGAGGCAACCCATGGGCATGCAGCAGCCAAGGCCAAGGCATGCAGCAGCCAAGGCCTAGGCAGCCCCCCATAGGCACGCAGCAGCCAAGGCCAAGGCATGCAGCAGCCAAGGCCTAGGCAGCCCCCCATGGGCATGCAGCAGCCAAGGCCAAGGCATGCAGCAGCCAAGGCCTAGGCAGCCCCCCATAGGCACGCAGCAGCCAAGGCCAAGGCATGC
>JARQAD010000084.1:45000-47500 GCA_029955455.1 Quercus agrifolia | reverse complement strand
GCTGCCTAGGCCTTGGCTGCTGCATGCCTTGGCCTTGGCTGCTGCATGCCCATGGGGGGCTGCCTAGGCCTTGGCTGCTGCATGCCTTGGCCTTGGCTGCTGCATGCCCATGGGCTGCCTCGGCCTTGGCTGCGTGCCCATGGGGGGCTGCCTAGGCCTTCGCTGCTGCATGCCCATGGGGCTGCCTAGGCCTTGGCTGCATGCTTGCCCATGGGCTGCTGCCTTGGCCTTGGCTGCGTGCCCATGGGGGGCTGCCATGGCCTTTGGCTGCTGCATGCCCATGGGGGGCTGCCTAGGCCCCTGGCTGCTGCGTGCCCATGGGGGGCTGCCAAGGCCTTGGCTGCTGCGTGCCCATGGGGGGCTGCCTAGGCCTTGGCTGCTGCATGCCTTGGCCTTGGCTGCTGCATGCCCATGGGGGGCTGCCTAGGCCTTGGCTGCTGCATGCCTTGGCCTTGGCTGCTGCGTGCCTATGGGGGGCTGCCTAGGCCTTGGCTGCTGCATGCCTTGGCCTTGGCTGCTGCGTGCCTATGGGGGGCTGCCTAGGCCTTGGCTGCTGCATGCCTTGGCCTTGGCTGCTGCATGCCCATGGGGGGCTGCCTAGGCCTTGGCTGCTGCATGCCTTGGCCTTGGCTGCTGCGTGCCTATGGGGGGCTGCCTAGGCCTTGGCTGCTGCATGCCTTGGCCTTGGCTGCTGCATGCCCATGGGTTGCCTCGGCCTTGGCTGCGTGCCCATGGGGGGCTGCCTAGGCCTTGGCTGCTGCATGCCTTGGCCTTGGCTGGTTTCCCAAAAAATGAGGGTTTTTTGGAAAAGGAGGTTATTTGACCCAAAGTGGCAGGCCTTAGGCATGGCAAGGTGCCCAGGGGCATGCCCGCATGCACGCCACGCCGCATCGCCCCGCATCGTCCCGCACTCCGGAGAAATTGGCTCGTGCCTTTTTCCATTTTTGTGTTCCTAAATTCAGACCATGATTTTAGAGGAGGTTTCCAACAAGCGGTTCGGCGTTCCGAGCAGTTTTGAATTTTTTATGATTTTTCCTATATTCTGGCTTCCAAAAATCATAAAAAATAAAATATGTTGAATATAGCCTCCAAATTTTGACAGGCTGAAGGTTACATTTTTCTTAGCATGTGTGCAAAAAATCAGGGCAAGACTCCAAGAATTGCTCAAAAAATGACCCATTATTCCTCCTCAACAAATCAATGTTTCCTCGTGCCAGAGCGGATTTTTCCCTAAGCGCTCTTTAGGGGGGGGAGAGTTGGGAGGTGTCCGAAGAGGTTATCTAGGCTTGGCAGCAGCAGCCCCCCCAAGTGCTGCCATGGCCTTGTAGGGGTCCCAAGGGCATGCCAACGTGCCCACACAAGCATGCCAAGGCCTTGACTGCGTGCCTTGGCCTTGCCTGCCTGCCCATGGGGGCTGCCATGGCCTTGGCAAGGCCATGGCAGCATGCATGCAAGCATGCCTTGGCCTTGGCTGCCTGCCCATGGGGGGCTGCCTTGGCCTTGGCTGCTTGCCCATGGGGCCATGCCCTGGCCTTGGCTGCCTGCCCATGGGGGCTGCCTTGGCTGCTGCATGCCCTGGCCTTGGCAGCATGCCCGCGTGCACGCCACGCCGCATCGCCCCGCATCGTCCCGCACTCCAGCAAAATTGGCTCGTGCCTTTTTCTATTTTTGTGTTCCTAAATTCAGTCCATGATTTTAGAGGAGGATTCCAACAAGCGGTTCGGCGTTCCGAGCGTTTTCGAATTTTTTATGATTTTCCCTATTTTTCGGCATCCGAAAATCATAAAAAATAAAATACGTTGAATCTGGCCTCCAAATTTTGAAAGGTTGGAGGTTGTATTTTTCTTAGCATGTGTGCAAAAAATCAGGGCAAGACTCCAAGAATTGCTCCAAAAAAGACCCATTATTCCTCCTCAACAAATCAATGTTTCCTCGTGCCAGAGCAGATTTTTTCCTAAGCGCTCTTTAGGGGGGGAAGAGTTGGAGGTGTCCGAAGAGGCTATCTAGGCTTGGCAGCAGCAGCCCCCCCAAATGCTGCCATGGCCTTCTAGGGGTCCCAAGGGCATGCCACGGCCTTGGCATCCCACCCACGGGGCATGCCACGCCCTCGCCATGCTGCCACTGCCCCTCAGGCACCCTGCATGCTACGGCCTTGGCTGCGTGCCCCCAGGGGCCCTGCTGCCTGCGCCCAGGGGCATGCCAGCGCGCCCACGCAAGCAGGCCACGGCCTTGGCTGCGTGCCTTGGCCTTGGCTGCTGCATGCACGCCCAGGCCTTGGCTGCTGCATGCCCATGCCTTGGCTGCTGAGTGCCCATGGGGGGCTGCCTTGGCCTTGGCTGCTGCATGCCCATGCCTTGGCTGCGTGCCCATGGGGGGCTGCCTTGGCCTTGGCTGCTGCATGCCCATGCCTTCGCTGCTTGCCCATGGGGGGCTGCCTTGGCCTTGGCTGCTGCATGCCCATGCCTTGGCTGCCTGCCCATGGGGGCTGCCTTGGCCTTGG
>JARQAD010000084.1:22500-25000 GCA_029955455.1 Quercus agrifolia | reverse complement strand
GGCTGCTGCGTGCCCATGGGGGGCTGCCTAGGCCTTGGCTGCTGCATGCCTTGGCCTTGGCTGCTGCATGCCCATGGGGGGCTGCCTAGGCCTTGGCTGCTGCATGCCTTGGCCTTGGCTGCTGCGTGCCTATGGGGGGCTGCCTAGGCCTTGGCTGCTGCATGCCTTGGCCTTGGCTGCTGCGTGCCTATGGGGGGCTGCCTAGGCCTTGGCTGCTGCATGCCTTGGCCTTGGCTGCTGCATGCCCATGGGGGGCTGCCTAGGCCTTGGCTGCTGCATGCCTTGGCCTTGGCTGCTGCGTGCCTATGGGGGGCTGCCTAGGCCTTGGCTGCTGCATGCCTTGGCCTTGGCTGCTGCATGCCCATGGGTTGCCTCGGCCTTGGCTGCGTGCCCATGGGGGGCTGCCTAGGCCTTGGCTGCTGCATGCCTTGGCCTTGGCTGGTTTCCCAAAAAATGAGGGTTTTTTGGAAAAGGAGGTTATTTGACCCAAAGTGGCAGGCCTTAGGCATGGCAAGGTGCCCAGGGGCATGCCCGCATGCACGCCACGCCGCATCGCCCCGCATCGTCCCGCACTCCGGAGAAATTGGCTCGTGCCTTTTTCCATTTTTGTGTTCCTAAATTCAGACCATGATTTTAGAGGAGGTTTCCAACAAGCGGTTCGGCGTTCCGAGCAGTTTTGAATTTTTTATGATTTTTCCTATATTCTGGCTTCCAAAAATCATAAAAAATAAAATATGTTGAATATAGCCTCCAAATTTTGACAGGCTGAAGGTTACATTTTTCTTAGCATGTGTGCAAAAAATCAGGGCAAGACTCCAAGAATTGCTCAAAAAATGACCCATTATTCCTCCTCAACAAATCAATGTTTCCTCGTGCCAGAGCGGATTTTTCCCTAAGCGCTCTTTAGGGGGGGGAGAGTTGGGAGGTGTCCGAAGAGGTTATCTAGGCTTGGCAGCAGCAGCCCCCCCAAGTGCTGCCATGGCCTTGTAGGGGTCCCAAGGGCATGCCAACGTGCCCACACAAGCATGCCAAGGCCTTGACTGCGTGCCTTGGCCTTGCCTGCCTGCCCATGGGGGCTGCCATGGCCTTGGCAAGGCCATGGCAGCATGCATGCAAGCATGCCTTGGCCTTGGCTGCCTGCCCATGGGGGGCTGCCTTGGCCTTGGCTGCTTGCCCATGGGGCCATGCCCTGGCCTTGGCTGCCTGCCCATGGGGGCTGCCTTGGCTGCTGCATGCCCTGGCCTTGGCAGCATGCCCGCGTGCACGCCACGCCGCATCGCCCCGCATCGTCCCGCACTCCAGCAAAATTGGCTCGTGCCTTTTTCTATTTTTGTGTTCCTAAATTCAGTCCATGATTTTAGAGGAGGATTCCAACAAGCGGTTCGGCGTTCCGAGCGTTTTCGAATTTTTTATGATTTTCCCTATTTTTCGGCATCCGAAAATCATAAAAAATAAAATACGTTGAATCTGGCCTCCAAATTTTGAAAGGTTGGAGGTTTTATTTTTCTTAGCATGTGTGCAAAAAATCAGGGCAAGACTCCAAGAATTGCTCCAAAAAAGACCCATTATTCCTCCTCAACAAATCAATGTTTCCTCGTGCCAGAGCAGATTTTTTCCTAAGCGCTCTTTAGGGGGGGAAGAGTTGGAGGTGTCCGAAGAGGCTATCTAGGCTTGGCAGCAGCAGCCCCCCCAAATGCTGCCATGGCCTTCTAGGGGTCCCAAGGGCATGCCACGGCCTTGGCATCCCACCCACGGGGCATGCCACGCCCTCGCCATGCTGCCACTGCCCCTCAGGCACCCTGCATGCTACGGCCTTGGCTGCGTGCCCCCAGGGGCCCTGCTGCCTGCGCCCAGGGGCATGCCAGCGCGCCCACGCAAGCAGGCCACGGCCTTGGCTGCGTGCCTTGGCCTTGGCTGCTGCATGCACGCCCAGGCCTTGGCTGCTGCATGCCCATGCCTTGGCTGCTGAGTGCCCATGGGGGGCTGCCTTGGCCTTGGCTGCTGCATGCCCATGCCTTGGCTGCGTGCCCATGGGGGGCTGCCTTGGCCTTGGCTGCTGCATGCCCATGCCTTCGCTGCTTGCCCATGGGGGGCTGCCTTGGCCTTGGCTGCTGCATGCCCATGCCTTGGCTGCCTGCCCATGGGGGCTGCCTTGGCCTTGGCTGCTGCACGCCTTGGGCAGGCAGTGGGCATCCCAGGGGCATGCCCGCGTGCACGCCACGCCGCATCGCCCCGCATCGTCCCGCACTCCAGCAAAATTGGCTCGTGCCTTTTTCCATTTTTGTGTCCCTAAATTCATTCCATGATTTTAGAGGAGGATTCCAACAAGCGGTTCGGCGTTCCGAGCATTTTTGAATTTTTTATGATTTTCCCTATTTTTCGGCATCCGAAAATCATAAAAAATAAAATACGTTGAATCTGGCCTCCAAATTTTGACAAGTTGGAGGTTGTATTTTTCTTAGCATGTGTGCAAAAAATCAGGGCAAGACTCCAAGAATTG
>JARQAD010000084.1:0-2500 GCA_029955455.1 Quercus agrifolia | reverse complement strand
TGCCTAGGCCTTCGCTGCTGCATGCCCATGGGGCTGCCTAGGCCTTGGCTGCATGCTTGCCCATGGGCTGCTGCCTTGGCCTTGGCTGCGTGCCCATGGGGGGCTGCCATGGCCTTTGGCTGCTGCATGCCCATGGGGGGCTGCCTAGGCCCCTGGCTGCTGCGTGCCCATGGGGGGCTGCCAAGGCCTTGGCTGCTGCGTGCCCATGGGGGGCTGCCTAGGCCTTGGCTGCTGCATGCCTTGGCCTTGGCTGCTGCATGCCCATGGGGGGCTGCCTAGGCCTTGGCTGCTGCATGCCTTGGCCTTGGCTGCTGCGTGCCTATGGGGGGCTGCCTAGGCCTTGGCTGCTGCATGCCTTGGCCTTGGCTGCTGCGTGCCTATGGGGGGCTGCCTAGGCCTTGGCTGCTGCATGCCTTGGCCTTGGCTGCTGCATGCCCATGGGGGGCTGCCTAGGCCTTGGCTGCTGCATGCCTTGGCCTTGGCTGCTGCGTGCCTATGGGGGGCTGCCTAGGCCTTGGCTGCTGCATGCCTTGGCCTTGGCTGCTGCATGCCCATGGGTTGCCTCGGCCTTGGCTGCGTGCCCATGGGGGGCTGCCTAGGCCTTGGCTGCTGCATGCCTTGGCCTTGGCTGGTTTCCCAAAAAATGAGGGTTTTTTGGAAAAGGAGGTTATTTGACCCAAAGTGGCAGGCCTTAGGCATGGCAAGGTGCCCAGGGGCATGCCCGCATGCACGCCACGCCGCATCGCCCCGCATCGTCCCGCACTCCGGAGAAATTGGCTCGTGCCTTTTTCCATTTTTGTGTTCCTAAATTCAGACCATGATTTTAGAGGAGGTTTCCAACAAGCGGTTCGGCGTTCCGAGCAGTTTTGAATTTTTTATGATTTTTCCTATATTCTGGCTTCCAAAAATCATAAAAAATAAAATATGTTGAATATAGCCTCCAAATTTTGACAGGCTGAAGGTTACATTTTTCTTAGCATGTGTGCAAAAAATCAGGGCAAGACTCCAAGAATTGCTCAAAAAATGACCCATTATTCCTCCTCAACAAATCAATGTTTCCTCGTGCCAGAGCGGATTTTTCCCTAAGCGCTCTTTAGGGGGGGGAGAGTTGGGAGGTGTCCGAAGAGGTTATCTAGGCTTGGCAGCAGCAGCCCCCCCAAGTGCTGCCATGGCCTTGTAGGGGTCCCAAGGGCATGCCAACGTGCCCACACAAGCATGCCAAGGCCTTGACTGCGTGCCTTGGCCTTGCCTGCCTGCCCATGGGGGCTGCCATGGCCTTGGCAAGGCCATGGCAGCATGCATGCAAGCATGCCTTGGCCTTGGCTGCCTGCCCATGGGGGGCTGCCTTGGCCTTGGCTGCTTGCCCATGGGGCCATGCCCTGGCCTTGGCTGCCTGCCCATGGGGGCTGCCTTGGCTGCTGCATGCCCTGGCCTTGGCAGCATGCCCGCGTGCACGCCACGCCGCATCGCCCCGCATCGTCCCGCACTCCAGCAAAATTGGCTCGTGCCTTTTTCTATTTTTGTGTTCCTAAATTCAGTCCATGATTTTAGAGGAGGATTCCAACAAGCGGTTCGGCGTTCCGAGCGTTTTCGAATTTTTTATGATTTTCCCTATTTTTCGGCATCCGAAAATCATAAAAAATAAAATACGTTGAATCTGGCCTCCAAATTTTGAAAGGTTGGAGGTTGTATTTTTCTTAGCATGTGTGCAAAAAATCAGGGCAAGACTCCAAGAATTGCTCCAAAAAAGACCCATTATTCCTCCTCAACAAATCAATGTTTCCTCGTGCCAGAGCAGATTTTTTCCTAAGCGCTCTTTAGGGGGGGAAGAGTTGGAGGTGTCCGAAGAGGCTATCTAGGCTTGGCAGCAGCAGCCCCCCCAAATGCTGCCATGGCCTTCTAGGGGTCCCAAGGGCATGCCACGGCCTTGGCATCCCACCCACGGGGCATGCCACGCCCTCGCCATGCTGCCACTGCCCCTCAGGCACCCTGCATGCTACGGCCTTGGCTGCGTGCCCCCAGGGGCCCTGCTGCCTGCGCCCAGGGGCATGCCAGCGCGCCCACGCAAGCAGGCCACGGCCTTGGCTGCGTGCCTTGGCCTTGGCTGCTGCATGCACGCCCAGGCCTTGGCTGCTGCATGCCCATGCCTTGGCTGCTGAGTGCCCATGGGGGGCTGCCTTGGCCTTGGCTGCTGCATGCCCATGCCTTGGCTGCGTGCCCATGGGGGGCTGCCTTGGCCTTGGCTGCTGCATGCCCATGCCTTCGCTGCTTGCCCATGGGGGGCTGCCTTGGCCTTGGCTGCTGCATGCCCATGCCTTGGCTGCCTGCCCATGGGGGCTGCCTTGGCCTTGGCTGCTGCACGCCTTGGGCAGGCAGTGGGCATCCCAGGGGCATGCCCGCGTGCACGCCACGCCGCATCGCCCCGCATCGTCCCGCACTCCAGCAAAATTGGCTCGTGCCTTTTTCCATTTTTGTGTCCCTAAATTCATTCCATGATTTT
>JARQAD010000083.1:55000-57500 GCA_029955455.1 Quercus agrifolia | reverse complement strand
GCAATGGGTGAAACTAACACCGTCCGCGTTGCAAGAGCGCGCCGCAGCTATACCACATACACGTGAAATACCAACCTGGGTCCACCCCGGCGATGCATTTAGGGCCCACCTCGCGCCGTGGAGCACGCGGGGTTGGGGTGCCTAAGGGCTCGTCATGAGCATGCCTACCCGTGGCCAAGCTCAAGAGGGGTTGCCCGTGTGCATCGCCGAATACCTCCCAACTCTTCCCCCCTAAAGAGCGCTTAGGAAAAAATCCGCTCTGGCACGAGGAAACATTGATTTGTTGAGGAGGAATAATGGGTCTTTTTTGGAGCAATTCTTGGAGTCTTGCCCTGATTTTTTGCACACATGCTAAGAAAAATACAACCTCCAACCTGTCAAAATTTGGAGGCCAGATTCAAAGTATTTTATTTTTTATGATTTTCGGATGCCGAAAAATAGGGAAAATCATAAAAAATTCAAAAACACTCGGAACGCCGAACCGCTTGTTGGAATCCTCCTCTAAAATCATGGAATGAATTTAGGGACACAAAAATGGAAAAAGGCACGAGCCAATTTTGCTGGAGTGCGGGACGATGCGGGGCGATGCGGCGTGGCGTGCACGCGGGCATGCCCCTGGGATGCCCACTGCCTGCCCAAGGCGTGCAGCAGCCAAGGCCAAGGCAGCCCCCATGGGCAGGCAGCCAAGGCATGGGCATGCAGCAGCAAAAGGCCAAGGCAGCCCCCCATGGGCAGGCAGCCAAGGCAAGGGCATGCAGCAGCCCCCCATGGGCACGCAGCAGCCAAGGCCTGGGCATGCAGCAGCCAAGGCCTGCAGCAGCCCCCCATGGGCACGCAGCCAAGGCATGGGCATGCAGCAGCCAAGGCCAAGGCAGCCCCCCATGGGCAGGCAGCCAAGGGCAAGGGCATGCAGCAGCCCCCCATGGGCACGCAGCAGCCAAGGCCTGGGCATGCAGCAGCCAAGGCCTGCAGCAGCCCCCCATGGGCACGCAGCCAAGGCATGGGCATGCAGCAGCCAAGGCCAAGGCAGCCGCCCATGGGCACTCAGCAGGCAAGGCTTGGGCGAGCACGCAGCATCCAAGGCTTGGGCGAGCACGCAGCAGCCAAGGCCTGGGCGTGCATGCAGCAGCCAAGGCCGTGGCATGCTTGCGTGGGCGCGCTGGCATGCCCCTGGGCGCAGGCAGCAGGGCCCCTGGGGGCACGCAGGGTGCTTGAGGGGCAGTGGCAGCATGGCGAGGGCGTGGCATGCCCCGTGGGTGGGATGCCAAGGCCGTGGCATGCCCTTGGGACCCCTAGAAGGCCATGGCAGCATTTGGGGGGGCTGCTGCTGCCAAGCCTAGATAGCCTCTTCGGACACCTCCCAACTCTTCCCCCCCTAAAGAGCGCTTAGGAAAAAATCTGCACTGGCACGAGGAAACATTGATTTGTTGAGGAGGAATAATGGGTCTTTTTTGGAGCAATTCTTGGAGTCTTGATCTGAATTTTTGCACACATGCTAAGAAAAATGTAACCTTCAACCTTTCCAAATTTGGAGGCCAGATTCAACATATTTTATTTTTTATGATTTTCGGAAGCCAGAAAATAGGAAAAATCATAAAAAATTCAAAACTGCTCGGAACGCCGAACCGCTTGTTGGAAACCTCCTCTAAAATCATGGACTGAATTTAGGAACACAAAAATGGAAAAAGGCACGAGCCAATTTCTCCGGAGTGCGGGACGATGCGGGGCGATGCGGCGTGGCGTGCCCGCGGGCATGCTGCCAAGGCCAGGGCATGCAGCAGCCAAGGCAGCCCCCATGGGCAGGCAGCCAAGGCCAAGGCATGGCCCCATGGGCAAGCAGCCAAGGCCAAGGCACGCAGCCAAGGCCAAGGCAGCCCCCATGGGCAGGCAGCCAAGGCCAAGGCATGCTTGCGTGCATGCTGCCATGGCCAAGGCCAAGGCCATGGCAGCCCCCATGGGCAGGCAGCCAAGGCCAAGGCACGCAGCCAAGGCCTTGGCATGCTTGCGTGGGCACGCTGGCATGCCCTTGGGACCCCTACAAGGCCATGGCAGCACTTGGGGGGGCTGCTGCTGCCAAGCCTAGATAACCTCTTCGGACACCTCCAACTCTTCCCCCCCTAAAGAGCGCTTAGGAAAAAATCCGCTCTGGCACGAGGAAACATTGATTTGTTGAGGAGGAATAATGGGTCATTTTTTGAGCAATTCTTGGAGTCTTGCCCTGATTTTTTGCACACATGCTAAGAAAAATGTAACCTTCAGCCTGTGAAAATTTGGAGGCTATATTCAACATATTTTATTTTTTATGATTTTTGGAAGCCAGAATATAGGAAAAATCATAAAAAATTCAAAACTGCTCGGAACGCCGAACCGCTTGTTGGAAACCTCCTCTAAAATCATGGACTGAATTTAGGAACACAAAAATGGAAAAAGGCACGAGCCAATTTCTCCGGAGTGCGGGACGATGCGGGGCGATGCGGCGTGGCGTGCATGCGGGCATGCC
>JARQAD010000083.1:2500-5000 GCA_029955455.1 Quercus agrifolia | reverse complement strand
CGTCCGCGTTGCGATAGCGTGCCCAAGCTAAACCAAGAATGCATGCATCCCCCCCACCACGCGGCTACTGAGACCATTCACCCCCCGCCACTGGGCACGAGTAGGTGTGGCCTCGAGGAAAGGTGGCACCAGAGATGGCTTTCACAATGCGTTTGTCATCACCTTAGGCTTGCTCTGCGTTGCAATGGGTGAAACTAACACCGTCCGCGTTGCAAGAGCGCGCCGCAGCTATACCACATACACGTGAAATACCAACCTGGGTCCACCCCGGCGATGCATTTAGGGCCCACCTCGCGCCGTGGAGCACGCGGGGTTGGGTGCCTAAGGGCTCGTCATGAGCATGCCTACCCGTGGCCAAGCTCAAGAGGGGTTGCCCGTGTGCATCGCCGAATACCTCCCAACTCTTCCCCCCCTAAAGAGCGCTTAGGAAAAAATCCGCTCTGGCACGAGGAAACATTGATTTGTTGAGGAGGAATAATGGGTCTTTTTTGGAGCAATTCTTGGAGTCTTGCCCTGATTTTTTGCACACATGCTAAGAAAAATACAACCTCCAACCTGTCAAAATTTGGAGGCCAGATTCAAAGTATTTTATTTTTTATGATTTTCGGATGCCGAAAAATAGGGAAAATCATAAAAAATTCAAAAACACTCGGAACGCCGAACCGCTTGTTGGAATCCTCCTCTAAAATCATGGAATGAATTTAGGGACACAAAAATGGAAAAAGGCACGAGCCAATTTTGCTGGAGTGCGGGACGATGCGGGGCGATGCGGCGTGGCGTGCACGCGGGCATGCCCCTGGGATGCCCACTGCCTGCCCAAGGCGTGCAGCAGCCAAGGCCAAGGCAGCCCCCATGGGCAGGCAGCCAAGGCATGGGCATGCAGCAGCAAAAGGCCAAGGCAGCCCCCCATGGGCAGGCAGCCAAGGCAAGGGCATGCAGCAGCCCCCCATGGGCACGCAGCAGCCAAGGCCTGGGCATGCAGCAGCCAAGGCCTGCAGCAGCCCCCCATGGGCACGCAGCCAAGGCATGGGCATGCAGCAGCCAAGGCCAAGGCAGCCCCCCATGGGCAGGCAGCCAAGGCAAGGGCATGCAGCAGCCCCCCATGGGCACGCAGCAGCCAAGGCCTGGGCATGCAGCAGCCAAGGCCTGCAGCAGCCCCCCATGGGCACGCAGCCAAGGCATGGGCATGCAGCAGCCAAGGCCAAGGCAGCCGCCCATGGGCACTCAGCAGGCAAGGCTTGGGCGAGCACGCAGCATCCAAGGCTTGGGCGAGCACGCAGCAGCCAAGGCCTGGGCGTGCATGCAGCAGCCAAGGCCGTGGCATGCTTGCGTGGGCGCGCTGGCATGCCCCTGGGCGCAGGCAGCAGGGCCCCTGGGGGCACGCAGGGTGCTTGAGGGGCAGTGGCAGCATGGCGAGGGCGTGGCATGCCCCGTGGGTGGGATGCCAAGGCCGTGGCATGCCCTTGGGACCCCTAGAAGGCCATGGCAGCATTTGGGGGGGCTGCTGCTGCCAAGCCTAGATAGCCTCTTCGGACACCTCCCAACTCTTCCCCCCCTAAAGAGCGCTTAGGAAAAAATCTGCACTGGCACGAGGAAACATTGATTTGTTGAGGAGGAATAATGGGTCTTTTTTGGAGCAATTCTTGGAGTCTTGATCTGAATTTTTGCACACATGCTAAGAAAAATGTAACCTTCAACCTTTCCAAATTTGGAGGCCAGATTCAACATATTTTATTTTTTATGATTTTCGGAAGCCAGAAAATAGGAAAAATCATAAAAAATTCAAAACTGCTCGGAACGCCGAACCGCTTGTTGGAAACCTCCTCTAAAATCATGGACTGAATTTAGGAACACAAAAATGGAAAAAGGCACGAGCCAATTTCTCCGGAGTGCGGGACGATGCGGGGCGATGCGGCGTGGCGTGCCCGCGGGCATGCTGCCAAGGCCAGGGCATGCAGCAGCCAAGGCAGCCCCCATGGGCAGGCAGCCAAGGCCAAGGCATGGCCCCATGGGCAAGCAGCCAAGGCCAAGGCACGCAGCCAAGGCCAAGGCAGCCCCCATGGGCAGGCAGCCAAGGCCAAGGCATGCTTGCGTGCATGCTGCCATGGCCAAGGCCAAGGCCATGGCAGCCCCCATGGGCAGGCAGCCAAGGCCAAGGCACGCAGCCAAGGCCTTGGCATGCTTGCGTGGGCACGCTGGCATGCCCTTGGGACCCCTACAAGGCCATGGCAGCACTTGGGGGGGCTGCTGCTGCCAAGCCTAGATAACCTCTTCGGACACCTCCAACTCTTCCCCCCCTAAAGAGCGCTTAGGAAAAAATCCGCTCTGGCACGAGGAAACATTGATTTGTTGAGGAGGAATAATGGGTCATTTTTTGAGCAATTCTTGGAGTCTTGCCCTGATTTTTTGCACACATGCTAAGAAAAATGTAACCTTCAGCCTGTGAAAATTTGGAGGCTATATTCAACATATTTTATTTTTTATGATTTTTGGAAGCCAG
>JARQAD010000082.1:20000-22500 GCA_029955455.1 Quercus agrifolia | reverse complement strand
TTGGCTGCTGCATGCCCATGGGGGGCTGCCTAGGCCTTGGCTGCTGCATGCCTTGGCCTTGGCTGCTGCATGCGTTGGCCTTGGCTGCTGCATGCCCATGGGCTGCCTCGGCCTTGGCTGCGTGCCCATGGGGGGCTGCCTAGGCCTTGGCTGCTGCATGCCTTGGCCTTGGCTGGTTTCCCAAAAAATGAGGGTTTTTTGGAAAAGGAGGTTATTTGACCCAAAGTGGCAGGCCTTAGGCATGGCAAGGTGCCCAGGGGCATGCCCGCATGCACGCCGCGCCGCATCGCCCCGCATCGTCCCGCACTCCGGAGAAATTGGCTCGTGCCTTTTTCCATTTTTGTGTTCCTAAATTCAGTCCATGATTTTAGAGGAGGTTTCCAACAAGCGGTTCGGCGTTCCGAGCAGTTTTGAATTTTTTATGATTTTTCCTATATTCTGGCTTCCAAAAATCATAAAAAATAAAATATGTTGAATATAGCCTCCAAATTTTGACAGGCTGAAGGTTACATTTTTCTTAGCATGTGTGCAAAAAATCAGGGCAAGACTCCAAGAATTGCTCAAAAAATGACCCATTATTCCTCCTCAACAAATCAATGTTTCCTCGTGCCAGAGCGGATTTTTTCCTAAGCGCTCTTTAGGGGGGGGAGAGTTGGAGGTGTCCGAAGAGGTTATCTAGGCTTGGCAGCAGCAGCCCCCCCAAGTGCTGCCATGGCCTTGTAGGGGTCCCAAGGGCATGCCAACGTGCCCACACAAGCATGCCAAGGCCTTGACTGCGTGCCTTGGCCTTGGCTGCCTGCCCATGGGGGCTGCCATGGCCTTGGCAAGGCCATGGCAGCATGCATGCAAGCATGCCTTGGCCTTGGCTGCCTGCCCATGGGGGGTTGCCTTGGCCTTGGCTGCGTGCCTTGGCCTTGGCTGCTTGCCCATGGGGCCATGCCCTGGCCTTGGCTGCCTGCCCATGGGGGCTGCCTTGGCTGCTGCATGCCCTGGCCTTGGCAGCATGCCCGCGTGCACGCCACGCCGCATCGCCCCGCATCGTCCCGCACTCCAGCAAAATTGGCTCGTGCCTTTTTCTATTTTTGTGTTCCTAAATTCAGTCCATGATTTTAGAGGAGGATTCCAACAAGCGGTTCGGCGTTCCGAGCGTTTTCGAATTTTTTATGATTTTCCCTATTTTTCGGCATCCGAAAATCATAAAAAATAAAATACGTTGAATCTGGCCTCCAAATTTTGAAAGGTTGGAGGTTGTATTTTTCTTAGCATGTGTGCAAAAAATCAGGGCAAGACTCCAAGAATTGCTCCAAAAAAGACCCATTATTCCTCCTCAACAAATCAATGTTTCCTCGTGCCAGAGCGGATTTTTTCCTAAGCGCTCTTTAGGGGGGGAAGAGTTGGAGGTGTCCGAAGAGGCTATCTAGGCTTGGCAGCAGCAGCCCCCCCAAATGCTGCCAAGGCCTTCTAGGGGTCCCAAGGGCATGCCACGGCCTTGGCATCCCACCCACGGGGCATGCCACGCCCTCGCCATGCTGCCACTGCCCCTCAGGCACCCTGCATGCTACGGCCTTGGCTGCGTGCCCCCAGGGGCCCTGCTGCCTGCGCCCAGGGGCATGCCAGCGCGCCCACGCAAGCAGGCCACGGCCTTGGCTGCGTGCCTTGGCCTTGGCTGCTGCATGCACGCCCAGGCCTTGGCTGCTGCGTGCTCGCCCAAGCCTTGGATGCTGCATGCCCATGCCTTGGCTGCTGAGTGCCCATGGGGGGCTGCCTTGGCCTTGGCTGCTGCATGCCCATGCCTTGGCTGCGTGCCCATGGGGGGCTGCCTTGGCCTTGGCTGCTGCATGCCCATGCCTTCGCTGCTTGCCCATGGGGGGCTGCCTTGGCCTTGGCTGCTGCATGCCCATGCCTTGGCTGCCTGCCCATGGGGGCTGCCTTGGCCTTGGCTGCTGCACGCCTTGGGCAGGCAGTGGGCATCCCAGGGGCATGCCCGCGTGCACGCCACGCCGCATCGCCCCGCATCGTCCCGCACTCCAGCAAAATTGGCTCGTGCCTTTTTCCATTTTTGTGTCCCTAAATTCATTCCATGATTTTAGAGGAGGATTCCAACAAGCGGTTCGGCGTTCCGAGCATTTTTGAATTTTTTATGATTTTCCCTATTTTTCGGCATCCGAAAATCATAAAAAATAAAATACGTTGAATCTGGCCTCCAAATTTTGACAAGTTGGAGGTTGTATTTTTCTTAGCATGTGTGCAAAAAATCAGGGCAAGACTCCAAGAATTGCTCCAAAAAAGACCCATTATTCCTCCTCAACAAATCAATGTTTCCTCGTGCCAGAGCGGATTTTTTCCTAAGCGCTCTTTAGGGGGGGAAGAGTTGGGAGGTATTCGGCGATGCACACGGGCAACCCCTCTTGAGCTTGGCCACGGGTAGGCATGCTCATGACGAGCCCTTAGGCACCCAACCCCGCGTGCTCCACGGCGCGAGGTGGGCCCTAAATGCATC
>JARQAD010000081.1:47500-50000 GCA_029955455.1 Quercus agrifolia | reverse complement strand
GAGGCCATTCACCCCCCGCCACTGGGCACGGGTAGGTGTGGCCTCGAGGAAAGGTGGCACCAGAGATGGCATTCACAATGCGTTTGATCATCACCTTAGGCTTGCTCTGCGCTGCAATGGGTGAAACTAACACCGTCCGCGTTGCAAGAGCGCGCCGCAGCTATACCACGTACACGTGAAATACCAACCTGGGTCCACCCCGGCGATGCATTTAGGGCCCACCTCGCGCCGTGGAGCACGCGGGGTTGGGTGCCTAAGGGCTCGTCATGAGCATGCCTACCCGTGGCCAAGCTCAAGAGGGGTTGCCCGTGTGCATCGCCGAATACCTCCCAACTCTTCCCCCCCTAAAGAGCGCTTAGGAAAAAATCCGCTCTGGCACGGGGAAACATTGATTTGTTGAGGAGGAATAATGGGTCTTTTTTGGAGCAATTCTTGGAGTCTTGCCCTGATTTTTTGCACACATGCTAAGAAAAATACAACCTCCAACCTGTCAAAATTTGGAGGCCAGATTCAACGTATTTTATTTTTTATGATTTTCGGATGCCGAAAAATAGGGAAAATCATAAAAAATTCAAAAACGCTCGGAACGCCGAACCGCTTGTTGGAATCCTCCTCTAAAATCATGGACTGAATTTAGGAACACAAAAATAGAAAAAGGCACGAGCCAATTTTGCTGGAGTGCGGGACGATGCGGGGCGATGCGGCGTGGCGTGCACGCGGGCATGCTGCCAAGGCCAGGGCATGCAGCAGCCAAGGCCAAGGCAGCCCCCATGGGCAGGCAGCCAAGGCATGGGCATGCAGCAGCCAAGGCCAAGGCAGCCCCCCATGGGCAAGCAGCGAAGGCATGGGCATGCAGCAGCCAAGGCCAAGGCAGCCCCCCATGGGCACGCAGCCAAGGCATGGGCATGCAGCAGCCAAGGCCAAGGCAGCCCCCCATGGGCACTCAGCAGCCAAGGCATGGGCATGCAGCATCCAAGGCTTGGGCGAGCACGCAGCAGCCAAGGCCTGGGCGTGCATGCAGCAGCCAAGGCCGTGGCCTGCTTGCGTGGGCGCGCTGGCATGCCCCTGGGCGCAGGCAGCAGGGCCCCTGGGGGCACGCAGCCAAGGCCGTAGCATGCAGGGTGCCTGAGGGGCAGTGGCAGCATGGCGAGGGCGTGGCATGCCCCGTGGGTGGGATGCCAAGGCCGTGGCATGCCCTTGGGACCCCTAGAAGGCCATGGCAGCATTTGGGGGGGCTGCTGCTGCCAAGCCTAGATAGCCTCTTCGGACACCTCCAACTCTTCCCCCCCTAAAGAGCGCTTAGGAAAAAATCCGCTCTGGCACGAGGAAACATTGATTTGTTGAGGAGGAATAATGGGTCTTTTTTGGAGCAATTCTTGGAGTCTTGCCCTGATTTTTTGCACACATGCTAAGAAAAATACAACCTCCAACCTTTCAAAATTTGGAGGCCAGATTCAACGTATTTTATTTTTTATGATTTTCGGATGCCGAAAAATAGGGAAAATCATAAAAAATTCGAAAACGCTCGGAACGCCGAACCGCTTGTTGGAATCCTCCTCTAAAATCATGGACTGAATTTAGGAACACAAAAATAGAAAAAGGCACGAGCCAATTTTGCTGGAGTGCGGGACGATGCGGGGCGATGCGGCGTGGCGTGCACGCGGGCATGCTGCCAAGGCCAGGGCATGCAGCAGCCAAGGCAGCCCCCATGGGCAGGCAGCCAAGGCCAGGGCATGGCCCCATGGGCAAGCAGCCAAGGCCAAGGCACGCAGCCAAGGCCAAGGCAGCCCCCCATGGGCAGGCAGCCAAGGCCAAGGCATGCTTGCATGCATGCTGCCATGGCCTTGCCAAGGCCATGGCAGCCCCCATGGGCAGGCAGCCAAGGCCAAGGCACGCAGTCAAGGCCTTGGCATGCTTGTGTGGGCACGTTGGCATGCCCTTGGGACCCCTACAAGGCCATGGCAGCACTTGGGGGGGCTGCTGCTGCCAAGCCTAGATAACCTCTTCGGACACCTCCAACTCTTCCCCCCCTAAAGAGCGCTTAGGAAAAAATCCGCTCTGGCACGAGGAAACATTGATTTGTTGAGGAGGAATAATGGGTCATTTTTTGAGCAATTCTTGGAGTCTTGCCCTGATTTTTTGCACACATGCTAAGAAAAATGTAACCTTCAGCCTGTCAAAATTTGGAGGCTATATTCAACATATTTTATTTTTTATGATTTTTGGAAGCCAGAATATAGGAAAAATCATAAAAAATTCAAAACTGCTCGGAACGCCAAACCGCTTGTTGGAAACCTCCTCTAAAATCATGGAATGAATTTAGGAACACAAAAATGGAAAAAGGCACGAGCCAATTTCTCCGGAGTGCGGGACGATGCGGGGCGATGCGGCGTGGCGTGCATGCGGGCATGCCCCTGGGCACCTTGCCATGCCTAAGGCCTGCCACTTTGGGTCAAATAACCTCCTTTTCCAAAAAACCCTCATTTTTTGGGAAACCAGC
>JARQAD010000081.1:25000-27500 GCA_029955455.1 Quercus agrifolia | reverse complement strand
GGCAGCCCCCCATGGGCACGCAGCCAAGGCATGGGCATGCAGCAGCCAAGGCCAAGGCAGCCCCCCATGGGCACTCAGCAGCCAAGGCATGGGCATGCAGCATCCAAGGCTTGGGCGAGCACGCAGCAGCCAAGGCCTGGGCGTGCATGCAGCAGCCAAGGCCGTGGCCTGCTTGCGTGGGCGCGCTGGCATGCCCCTGGGCGCAGGCAGCAGGGCCCCTGGGGGCACGCAGCCAAGGCCGTAGCATGCAGGGTGCCTGAGGGGCAGTGGCAGCATGGCGAGGGCGTGGCATGCCCCGTGGGTGGGATGCCAAGGCCGTGGCATGCCCTTGGGACCCCTAGAAGGCCATGGCAGCATTTGGGGGGGCTGCTGCTGCCAAGCCTAGATAGCCTCTTCGGACACCTCCAACTCTTCCCCCCCTAAAGAGCGCTTAGGAAAAAATCCGCTCTGGCACGAGGAAACATTGATTTGTTGAGGAGGAATAATGGGTCTTTTTTGGAGCAATTCTTGGAGTCTTGCCCTGATTTTTTGCACACATGCTAAGAAAAATACAACCTCCAACCTTTCAAAATTTGGAGGCCAGATTCAACGTATTTTATTTTTTATGATTTTCGGATGCCGAAAAATAGGGAAAATCATAAAAAATTCAAAAACGCTCGGAACGCCGAACCGCTTGTTGGAATCCTCCTCTAAAATCATGGACTGAATTTAGGAACACAAAAATAGAAAAAGGCACGAGCCAATTTTGCTGGAGTGCGGGACGATGCGGGGCGATGCGGCGTGGCGTGCACGCGGGCATGCTGCCAAGGCCAGGGCATGCAGCAGCCAAGGCCAAGGCAGCCCCCATGGGCAGGCAGCCAAGGCATGGGCATGCAGCAGCCAAGGCCAAGGCAGCCCCCCATGGGCAAGCAGCGAAGGCATGGGCATGCAGCAGCCAAGGCCAAGGCAGCCCCCCATGGGCACGCAGCCAAGGCATGGGCATGCAGCAGCCAAGGCCAAGGCAGCCCCCCATGGGCACTCAGCAGCCAAGGCATGGGCATGCAGCATCCAAGGCTTGGGCGAGCACGCAGCAGCCAAGGCCTGGGCGTGCATGCAGCAGCCAAGGCCGTGGCCTGCTTGCGTGGGCGCGCTGGCATGCCCCTGGGCGCAGGCAGCAGGGCCCCTGGGGGCACGCAGCCAAGGCCGTAGCATGCAGGGTGCCTGAGGGGCAGTGGCAGCATGGCGAGGGCGTGGCATGCCCCGTGGGTGGGATGCCAAGGCCGTGGCATGCCCTTGGGACCCCTAGAAGGCCATGGCAGCATTTGGGGGGGCTGCTGCTGCCAAGCCTAGATAGCCTCTTCGGACACCTCCAACTCTTCCCCCCCTAAAGAGCGCTTAGGAAAAAATCCGCTCTGGCACGAGGAAACATTGATTTGTTGAGGAGGAATAATGGGTCTTTTTTGGAGCAATTCTTGGAGTCTTGCCCTGATTTTTTGCACACATGCTAAGAAAAATACAACCTCCAACCTTTCAAAATTTGGAGGCCAGATTCAACGTATTTTATTTTTTATGATTTTCGGATGCCGAAAAATAGGGAAAATCATAAAAAATTCGAAAACGCTCGGAACGCCGAACCGCTTGTTGGAATCCTCCTCTAAAATCATGGACTGAATTTAGGAACACAAAAATAGAAAAAGGCACGAGCCAATTTTGCTGGAGTGCGGGACGATGCGGGGCGATGCGGCGTGGCGTGCACGCGGGCATGCTGCCAAGGCCAGGGCATGCAGCAGCCAAGGCAGCCCCCATGGGCAGGCAGCCAAGGCCAGGGCATGGCCCCATGGGCAAGCAGCCAAGGCCAAGGCACGCAGCCAAGGCCAAGGCAGCCCCCCATGGGCAGGCAGCCAAGGCCAAGGCATGCTTGCATGCATGCTGCCATGGCCTTGCCAAGGCCATGGCAGCCCCCATGGGCAGGCAGCCAAGGCCAAGGCACGCAGTCAAGGCCTTGGCATGCTTGTGTGGGCACGTTGGCATGCCCTTGGGACCCCTACAAGGCCATGGCAGCACTTGGGGGGGCTGCTGCTGCCAAGCCTAGATAACCTCTTCGGACACCTCCAACTCTTCCCCCCCTAAAGAGCGCTTAGGAAAAAATCCGCTCTGGCACGAGGAAACATTGATTTGTTGAGGAGGAATAATGGGTCATTTTTTGAGCAATTCTTGGAGTCTTGCCCTGATTTTTTGCACACATGCTAAGAAAAATGTAACCTTCAGCCTGTCAAAATTTGGAGGCTATATTCAACATATTTTATTTTTTATGATTTTTGGAAGCCAGAATATAGGAAAAATCATAAAAAATTCAAAACTGCTCGGAACGCCAAACCGCTTGTTGGAAACCTCCTCTAAAATCATGGAATGAATTTAGGAACACAAAAATGGAAAAAGGCACGAGCCAATTTCTCCGGAGTGCGGGACGATGCGGGGCGATGCGGCGTGGCGTGCATGCGGGCATGCCCCTGGGCACCTT
>JARQAD010000080.1:0-64202 GCA_029955455.1 Quercus agrifolia | reverse complement strand
CTAAGTAGTTCTTCTACTTGCCTTTGCAACTTGGCATGCTCTGTAGGGCTCATCCTATAGTGAGGCAAATTTGGTAGGGTTGGTCTGGGTGCAAAATCTATGGCGTGTTGTATGTCACGCATAGGCAGTAAATGATCGGGGAGTTCCTTAGGGAAAACATCCTTAAATTCTTGGAGCATTGACTTCACTTCTTCAGGTTGCTCCTCACGGGTCTCTCCATGGAGTTCCCTAGCAACTAAGACAAACACAATGGATTCTTGAATTGCTACCTTTTCAAATTCCTTTGGGCTTATGATGTTTAGGCCTTTCGCCTTTGGTGCTTCTGTCTTCTTACTCATGTCGAGTGGCTTGGGTTTCAAAGGATTGGACACAATTTTCTTACCTTCAAACACAAATGAGCAAGAATTAGATCGCCCATGAAGGGTGACATCCAAATCATAAAGCTAAGGTCTACCTAAGATAATATGCCCTACATCCATGGGAATTACGTCACACCATATTTCAGCCTTATAGGTGAGGAATTAAAGTGGAACAACACATCTTTCTTTTATGGCTATAGAGGAAGTATCCACCCAAGAAACTTTATATGGGTTAGGATGTGGGATCAATTTCAAGCCTAGGTGAGAAACAACATTAGAGGACACCACATTAATGCAACTCCCACTATCTATAATAACTTTGCAAGTTTTGTCCCCACACTTGGTGTAAGTTTAGAAGATGGCACTCCTCCGCCAATCATTAGTGTCCCTCTGTTCTGCCAAAGCATACCTTACCACATTCACTCTAGGGACACCAAAGATGTCCTTGAAATCATCAACCTGGGGAGAGATGGCTCTAATGCACGCAAGGTAGCTAGGATCATCTTCCCATTCTACCTCAACATCTTGGATTTCTTCAACATTTGGATCATACACTAGCTCCTCAACATCTTCTACCTTTACAACATCCTCTTGAATGACAAGGGTTCTAGCGGGACATCTAATTGCGATATGTCCAATCCCATTGCATTTGAAGCATTGGAGGCGATAGCCTAATCTTGAAGGCTCAATAACCACACCTTTTCCCTTGTCCTCTTTTTCTATTGGGGTTGACCTTAGGGGGTAAGGCAAGTCTAGATTTGCTACCAAAAGGTTGAGGCTTGGTAGGAACACTCAGGGGCTCAAAACGTCGCCAAAAGATAGATTTGGATGCTAATTCACAATTTCTAGCAAGGTCACATGCTTCTCCTAAGGTAGTGACTCCTTAAGTGATAGTCTCGCCTAATAGGTTAGCATTTAAACCTTTCTTGAACCTATTGAGTGTGACAACCTCTTCCTCGACTATAGAATTTGCCTCTTGAATTCCTTAAATTTCTTTATATATTTAGCCATAGGAGCAGTGCCTTGCTTTAGGAGATCCCATTCCTCAAGGAGGGAGCTCTTATAAGTTGGAGGAAGATAATTCCTTGAGAGTGCATCCTTCATCTCAGGCCAATCAGTAATGGGGGCTCACGTCATCGCCTAAGGGTATCCTTAAGGTCCTCCTAGAAAAGGTCATCTTTTCCAATTAACTTCTTATTGGCATACCTCACTTTCATGGAGGAGTGGTGGCTACTTGTCTCGGGTCTTGGCATCGGCGGTGGTCAATGTCCACAACGGCGATGGTTGAGGGTGAAATGGGTTTTAGCGGCTGGTGGGTGGTAGCTGATGGGTTTTGCCACAATGAGTGTTGATTTATGGGTGTCGGTGGCTAGTGGTTGATGGGTCTTGAGTGGAATTTTTTTTTCTTTTTCTTTTTTTTGTGGTTTGTAGTTTGTGGGTTCTATGATCAAAGGCGGGCACGGATGGTGGTCACTGGCTTAGGAGGGGTCGTTGGCTTCTCTATTGGCTTGGGGATGAAGAACTCATGTGGCCAAAGGGGGTATATACGGACTGCAGGGGTTGGTTTGGGCTTTTTCAAGATCTCATGGGGCAAAAACTTGAAAGGTATTGTCATATTTGGTTGGCTTGCTCTTTTGATGTCTTTGCTTTCAAGTGGTTGTCTACGGTTGTATTGTATGGACCGAAAGTATGCTCTGATACCAAAACTGATGTAGGACAACCACACTATTTCAATGGCACAAATACACAACAATAGAATCAAGAATAAACCCAAGAATAAACCTTAGGAGTTAGCACCTAAGAGTTACTTGGAGTTAGCACCAGGCAAAACTGAAGTCAGCACCAGTAAAAAGAAACACACATTTTTTTATAATTCTCAAAGCTGTCTTACAATAATCAGAAAAAGTGCTTAAATAGCTAACAACAAAATGCATAAAGAAAACCTAATTATTAAATGCTCGGACTTGCTTAATCTCAAACCCAATTACTAACAGGCTCCTTTCATAAGGCCACAGGTTGGACCATCTTCTTTTTGCTCTTCCTCTCACACATGCGTATAATTGAGGGCTTGTACCTTGTACCCGCACCAATGCATATAGATTAATATTATATGGTTATGTGTCGGACTTATCCATTGTTAAAAAAAAAAAAAATTCTCAAAGAATTTTTTTTAAATCTTTTCTACAAATAAATTTTCAAAAAGTGAAAAATGAAGTTTTTCAAGTCCTTTTATAAAGATTCTCCAAAAGAAAATTCCAAAAACTCTTTTTCAAAAGAAATTAAAAAAAATAGTTATAATAATAACAATAATTTTCAACCAAAAAAAAGAAAAAAAGACTTAAACTATATATAAGGTTAGAATAAAGTTACACTTTGTGCAACTCCTAATTAATTTTATACCACTTAATAATTTAATATGTACAAGAAATAGCAGATTGAAAAAAAAAAAAAAAAAAAAAATTCAACCACAACATTGCTGCCCTCAAATCTAGACACAGACATCTTCAAACTTAGAAATCAAGGCATGGAGTGTGGATTTGTTACATGATTAGCCCATTGCAAAGGAGGATTAAGGAGGCATTGAAGGATTGACTATGAACTAGGAATTACACATTCTAATTAATTTTTTACAGCAAACTGGAAAAAAAAAGTTTGTTGTCACCAGCCAAATAGTAGGGGGGACTTCTTTATATTTTAGCTTAGTGCTTTGCTCCCCCATATCTAATGGGACACATGGTAGGAAATGGATCATCAAGATTACTATAAAAGCTAAGCTTATTTAAATATGGTTCTTTAACAAACCAATAATCTAGTCCCTTTAAACAACAAATAAATAGGAAAATGCTAACGAGTCCCCTTAGGGCACTGGTTAAGAATCCAGTTAAAGAAAGTTTTTATGGGAAAAGAAAAGAAAAAACAATTAATATTTTGACAGCTTTTTTCATTTCCCATAAAAGTGATGTCAAAACTTTCCTAAAATGGATTGTTAACGAGTGCTCTTAGGGCACTCGTTAGCATGACTCATAAATAAATAACATAGAAAACTTTTTCAAAGAAGAGCTCTTTGAATTAGCCTTTAACCAATAAAATCCATGAGCAACTAATTTCATCCATCAAAACTAGTTGCTAGGTAATTCAAGCTCATTCCCCCTTGATGGGTTAAGTAGTTCATGATCTATGCAAGTGCTTAAGAGTTAAGGGTTGATATCAACTTACCAAAATTTTTAAAAATGTATTTCGAAAATGAAATCAAATAAGTAATCTTTCTAGGACTTTGATTGAGAGATTGATTACATTGGATATATTTTGCACTCTATTATCTTGTCTTTTTGGATTTGAGAGATTGATTACACCAGATATACTTTGCATTCTATTATCTTATCTTTTTGGATTTGACAGATTGATTACATTAGATTATTTTGCACTCTATTATCCTGTCTTTTTTTTTTTCTTTTTTAGACTACTGTTTGAACTCTTGTTTGTTTGTTTTTGTGATTAGTGTGTGTTTCTTTGCATGATAATTGGAAGTTTGGAACCTTGATTAGGGGTCTTTGTATATGAAATTTGGACATCAGGTTTAATGATTCAAGTCCAAACTCATTACTCGTGGATAAGCCCACAAAGAAAGATAGGAAAGTGAGAGTCTAGAACATGTGTTTTGCAACCGGTCTTTTGATGCTCAAGTTAGATTAATTTCTTTTTAGTACAACAATTGTTCACTCAAGAATGAACCTTCTCCTTTTGAACATGTTCTTTTCAAATTTGTGAGACCATAACCTCTCTGTTACTGTCACTTTGTGTGATTATAGGAGGTGTTATAGTGATGTGTAATGGATAGAGTACAATCCAGATATGTGCGTTGTTGGCACTTCCCATATTCTCCATGCTGGAGTTATTGGTTCATTACTTACATGACTACCGATCTTTTGGAGTCTTCACATATGCGGAAAATTCTTAAGTACTTAAGAGTATGGAGAAATGGTGCTTCTTTTTCTCACATTCATGTTGGACTTCATCATGAATTTAACGAGTGGACTTCACAAGGAATGTGAGCAGAAGGAGCATCATTCTCCATACTTTGGGAGTACTTAAGAATTACTATATACATGACCATTTTATTTAGAGAAATGTTATATCCATAACATTTTCATAATAACTCATAGGTGGGTTGTTATTGGTTATTATGAGTGATCATAAAATTAATTTATGTTGTGATTCAAATTAAAACCATAACAACTTATCATTTATAATTTGTTATGAAAATGTTGTGGACGTAACACCTCTCTTTTATTTATTATTTGATTTGTTGTGCGTGGGGATCTCATTTTTTTACTCAATTATTTATTTATTATTTTTATTTTTATAAGAATCCTACTTTACCCTAATCTAAATATATGTGTTTGTGGAGACACAATTACCCCTTTCTGGCTTTTAAAAAGTCTCCATAATAGAATGCCTATTTTAGAATTTGACCCAAAAAATAAATTAACTTGGCCCCCCTAACATCTTGGGCCTTCTTAAAGCAATAAAATAAAAAGCCCAAATAACAATAGTCCAACTACAAAATTTAAACATTTGGCGTATGTAAGCTCAAAGATGTACCAAAAATTTATTAAACTCATCATATCCATTTAGTCAAAATCAATCCAAGAAAAAAAAAAAAAAACTCCTAAATTAGGGTTGGTTTGGTCACTTTAGAAAGTAAATAAACTAACCATATGTAGAGACACCTTAGTGAATTCCAAGTTCCATAAAATTAGTGCTAAATCATACCTCTTTTTCTATATTTAATCTATTCATTTGTTTCAGTGGTTCTGTCTTGGAACTATAATTAGCTATTCATATTTTTTTTTAGGGAAATGCTAACGAATGCCCTTAAGACATTGGTTAATAATTCATTTAAAGAAAGTTTTTATACGAAAAGGAAAAAAAAAAATTAATGTTTTGATAGCTTTTTTTATTTCCCATAAAAGTGGTGTCAAAACTTTCATAAAATGGATTGTTAACCAATGCCCTAAGGACACTCGTTAGCATGACCCTTTTTTTTATTCTCAACCTACCAAAAAAAAAAAAAACCTTTTGCATAACAAGATGAATCTTACTTATTAAAAAAAATGCATTTTTTTTTAGGAAATAGTAATACTTATTAAAACAAATAACTCACAAACCCTTTTCTATTGTTCAGAAGAAAGAGAGGGAAAAAAAAAGGTAAAAATTATGCAAAGATTTATATCAATTGCAAGAAAATCCATAATCAAAAATCATGATTTTTTATTAAGATATTTATTAAATCAATGAAAGCAATCTTAGTGTCATAACTCCCTTTTTTTTTTCTTTTTTATTTTTTTTTTCATTTTTGAGGAAAGTGTCATAATTCTTTTAATGGAATGTTAAAAAGCCCTTGTGACCTGCCTTAGGTTTCCTAGATTTTTTTTTTTTTTTTTTTTGAGAAGAAGGTTTCCTATATTATTTAAAAGAGCAAAGCACCACAATTAGCTAGAACTAAAGTTAATATTTGTGGGTTTGGACCGTTTGGTTGCTTGGCTACTACACATATGTAATTGTTGATCAATTGATTAAGATTTATCGATTCTCCAATAGCTAAGGAAGCTGACTTCATTACTACTATTATTTAAAAAAAAAAAAAAAAAAAAACCTCCAACCAATGTCAAAGCCCAGCATTAAACGTAGTCGCATGACCACCCAGCATTGACATTTGGGTCTGGGCCTCTCAATGAATCTGCAAAGCTTAAGGCCTACTCCAACTTCACCGATGGAGACAGCCCAGCCTCCATCCTTCATGCTCTTTTTTTTGCTAATTAAATACAAGCTTCATCCAAATTCCTTTTTAACCTTTTCTTTGAAGTGTTTATTAATTTCATTTCCAAAAATAGGATTTGAGTTCAACCCAATTTATTTGGTTATTTTAAATTTTTACTGTTGAGAGTTGTGTTTCGGTGAAAGTTGTACAAAAATGAATTTCCTTGTCTCTACTTGGATAATTACCACTATACACATAAAAAAAATCCAAAATAAAATAAATATATTTGTAGGTTTAGATTTCCAAATGTAATATACTAATATAATTATATTTCTTAATATATTCCCCCTCGTAATCCTACTTGCTATTATACAATTTTAAAATCCTTTTTGAGTAGTTTTAGGACCACAAATTATTCTACAAATTTTTTGTCACAATTCTAACGTGACAAATTGTAAGTGGTTAACCAACACTTATACACAGGTTCATTATTTTTTTTCACCAATTACAGTACTCTGTCACGTCACAATATGGCAAGAAATGGTGAAAAAATTTTGTGGTCCTAAACTTTTTCATCATTTTTACTTCTCAAGATTGTCATTGAAGAAGTGTCACCAAAAAAAGACAAAATTTTAATAGAAAAAAAGTCTCTACCAATCAATATACCATGAAATTGAATCCTTCTTTGAACAATATCAAGAAGTTGTCTGGTTTGGTTGGCCTTCGTTGAATTTAACATAGTCTTCCTATGCCCATCAATCATTGGATTTTAAGCAAACCTCGCTATAAATCTAAAATAGTTCTTTTCTCACCTAACCCTTGGGTCAAACCTCATTACTCGGTTCCATTAGGCAAAATTTCATAAGCTTTGTTTGAAGAAAACTTGACCTCAAGTTTTAAAGTGCTGAAGGATCAAATGTTTGACCAACCGCAACTGTTGATGCTCGTGCTTCATTATCAACATTGTACTCTAATGTTACTTGATGTTTCTCCATTACCAAAACCTCATTAGTTTGAGTCTTCACTTTCTTCACCTGAGCAACCAAGTCTTGAAAAACCTTTCACGAACTTTTTAGTTAATTCTTAGAAGTCTTGACAAAAACTAGATTGTTAAAGAGTAACACCAAGGACATGAAGTGAGATGAGAATTTATCATATTTTCTTCGAATCATGCAATTGGCTGGCTATTTGTTACTATATTTTTGACCTTCAAAAATTATCACACTAAGATTGGGATAGATACTTAGCTCAAAAATATAGTAACAAATATTCATTACAAAACTTTTCTTTCATATCTTTCTAGGAAATAATGACAAGTTCATACTTTATATGTCGAAGATATTCAAGGTCCTCCTAGAAAAGTTGTGCTTCTCCTATTAACTTTAACTTTGCTATTAACTTTAACTTTGCATAACTAACTTTTATGTTATTTGCAAAGTTTGGTCACTCAAAAAATTGCTCCATCCCATTTATCTCGTTGACAAAATCCCATGGGTTATTTTTAGTTATTTACAACCATCAAAATAAGGTGCTTCAATATTACAATAATTCACTAGTCAAAAACATTTTGCTGACTTGACTTGCTAATTGCGGCCCACTGAGAAGGCATTGCCATGGCGTTGACCAAATAAAGCTTCACTATTTGAACACCAATAGAAAAACTAATGTATAAATGTGGACTGGGCTGGCCGTGTGGGTCTAGGCTTGGTTTTTTGGTTACTGAGTATGGTTGTTCGAATGGGTTGGACCAATTGGGCCTGATTAAGTTTTCAAAAAGTGAAAAAATGAAGTTTTGCAAGTCATTTTATGAAGATTCTCTAAAAAGAAATTCCAAAAACTTTCTTTCAAAATAAATTTTTTTTTTTAAAATCATAGTTATACTAATAACTAATCGCTAACTTGTGTGAATGTGTGATGCATTAAAAACTGATAAAAATGAAATCTAAATAATAGATGTTCAAGAATCAAGCTTAAATAACAAGACTAATATTTGACCCTCTCTAATTTGACCAATATACTATGTAATATATTACCAGCTAAAGTAATTTTTGCATATTTTAAGTCCAAAACATAGAACCTATCTACTTATTATATATATATATATATATATAATTTAAAAAAAAAAAAATAGCACCTATCTAAAACATGTTCAATTTAGCGTTATTGCTCATATTCCATTTGGAAATTATAAGGATTTGATTTCACTGAATTTTCCTTTTCTCTTATTTAAGTTCAACTGATTTTGTAATAAATTCCAACCCAAATTTATACTATCTCTACCCCTAGAATCCCTTATAGTGTTTGTCTTCAAATCAACTATTTTCGTTTTTTATTTATATATATATATATATATTTTTTGAAGATCAAACGGGATGCACTATGATTGTTGTTAGATTGCTATAACATGAACACTATTTAATAACCATCTCTCAAAAATAAATAATATCAAACCTTGGAACACAAATAGGACATAAAACGAACACATACACGGAACAAAAACACACATAGATTGTTTACTCATGATCCGAGATTCCAAAAGCTCAAACGTGTAAAATCCACCAAAATATACATCACAATTTAATGCAAAAAACCATGTGTAAGGCAATAATTAACACTCATTGCTTTGTTTAGTTCTTAATAGATCATGCTAGCAAAAACTCCAAACTCTTATGAGTCTGAAATAAAAAGCAGCCAAAACACCACAAAGAGTCATAAAGTCTAGAAACACAACATGTTACCAGAATATATTATATATTACATCAATACATTAAGCTTGAACCTCTCTTTCTCTTTTTCTTTGTGCATTCTCTTATTCCCAGAGCTCCTTGTGCACTTTCTATCGATCCTTGCAACATTAGCTATGCCAATAATATAACCCAAATCCTGTCAATAATTAAAGGACGACCACGTGACAATCCATGAATTTGATGATGCCTGTGTTCTTTAGAACCCCTTTTAGTGTCAACCTTGTGGTTACGGTCCCAATCTTGAACTTTCTTGTCTCCATAATTGTAATGGAGTTGAAATATAAAATAAAAACAATTAAAGGGTCTGTTTCATTAGAAGGATAGATAAGTGGGAGGATAGAAAAGATTTTAGTTTCCCTCATTTGTGTTTGATTGGAAGGGTGGAAAAGTGGAGGGATGAAAAACTTTTTTATTTGGTTGAAAATAAAGTTTGTATAAATTTTCCATTATGTCACTATTAAATAAAACAAAAAGTAACACATCATACTTTTAAAAAATTGTGTATAAATGGACACTACATTAAAGTAAAAAAAAAAAAAAATGTCAACACATTCGAGGTGAAGTCCAACATGAGAGGTATTTTTGGAAGCTTATGAATGAGCTTCCCCCTCCCAGTTTTCTCCCCATTTTGGAGAAATTTTTTGGTGGGCCTAAGGAGAAAAGACCCGGGCACCCGCTCTCCACCATTTATTTTCCTTTCTCCCCACCCAACTAAACACACTCTAAAAATATTTTCCTTCCTATTTTCTTTCCAAAGTTTCTCATCATTCTTATTTTACCTCCAAACAAACACACCCTTAAGGTAAAGATAAAAGGTTTGATACAAAGAATCAAAGGTAGAAAATAGCCTCATGAATCAATGTTTGCACAGGAACTTGAAAAACAGAGAGATATATTGGGGTTTGGCCGTTTGGGACTGAAGAAAAATAGCGTGCATCTGAATTGTGAAAGAGGAGAGGAGTAGAGGCCGTGTAGGTATCGAGAAAGGGAGAGTAATTTTTTCTATTATATAATATTTGAATTTATCATAAAATAAAACTTAAATACAAATTAAATAAAAATTAATGACATGGAAAATATGGAAAATTGTAGAGCTTGCAAAGCCAAAAGTTAAGGCCTTGTTTGGTTTAAAAAAATGATCACTCATCACTCAGTTTTCATCACCCATCACTCATCACTCAGTTTTTATCACTCATCACTCATCACTCATTACTCATCACTTAAAACACCCCACCCTGTTTGGCACCATCACTCATTTGTCATCACTCAATATTTTTCAACTATTTGTGGGCCCCATTTATGTACCTTGTGTAGCTTTTACTTTATATATTTATTTTTTTCCTTCAACTCCCAGTACCCAAACTCACCGAACTAGTGAAAAAAAAAAAGGGAAGAAGAACCCCAGCAACCCGAAAAAAAAAAAAAAAAAAAAAAAAAAAAAAAAGAAACCCAGCAAACCGAAAGAAGGAAAGAAAAAAAAAAAAAAAAAAGAGAAGAAACCCAGAAACCCGAAAAAAAAAAAAAAAAAAAAAAAAGGAAGAAGAAACCCAGCAAACCGAAAAAAAAAAAAAAAAAAAAAAAGAAACCCAGCCACCCGAAAGAAGGAAAGAAAAAGAAAAAAAAAAGAAAAAAAAGAAAGCAGAAGGAAGTTGATGGGACAAAGCACTGCACGAGGGGCCCACTGATGCACTCTATTTACGGAAATGCCACTGAATCATGGATGATGAAAATTGAAAACAATTGAAACTTGTTTTTTTTTTTATGCCTCATCACTCAAATTTTTGAGTGATGAATCACCAAAACAGAGTGACCAAAACAAAGTGATGGAGTCCAAACAACATTTTTTTCGTGGGTCCCACCAATTTTGGATGATGAGTGATGAGTTTTGGATCATATCATCCAAAACACCCTTCATCCAAACAACACCTAAGAGTCAAAAGTTTCTGTTTTATATTATATATAGATAATAATAATAATTAAAAAAAAATACTTAAACTATATATGGGGTTAGAAGCTTCATCATCCAACCCAGCCCGGCTTCACTCATTCTGGAATGGCATTTGGTCTGCTCAGATTCCACCCAAGATCAAAACATTTATCTGGAGAGCATGTAATGACAGCTTACCAACTCGTACTAAGCTGTTTGAAAGGAAGGTGCTGCATTCTGTCTCTTGCGTGCTCTGTAATGAGGAAGCTAAAACTTGTGATCATCTCTTTTTGGAGTGTTCATTTGCCCAAGCCGTTTGGCTACAATCTCCTCTGTTGAATGATTATAGGTTCTATCCAAAGATGAAATTCATTGCTGCAATTGCTGCCCTCAAGAAACTACCTGCTTCTGTCTTTGATACATTGTGCATAGCTTGTTGGATGATTTGGAAAATGCAGGAACAGAGCTGTTTTTAATAACATTGCTCCTTCTTATCATGAGCTATGGGCTCGGGCAGATCTGTACAGACTTGAGTTTGTGGAAATCCAGCAGAAAAACTCGCAGGAAAGCAGTTTGAAGGCAGCAAGGTGGAGTCCTCCTCAGTCAGATGGTATTTACAAACTTAATGTGGCTTTTTCATAATCAAAAAAGTCATCTTCAGTTGGTATTGGACTCATTATCCGAAATAATGGTGGAGAAGTGTTAGCTGCTACTTGTGATAAAATTGTGAAGGAGTTGAATCCACTGTGCACAGCTGCTTGTGTGTTGAGGAAAGCTTTATTGTTCTGTCAAAGTACCAGTTTTTCCCATGTGCAGGTGGAGAGTAATTTTGCAGACTTGGTGGACTTGCTGAATTCTGACCGAATATGCTCTTTAGAAGTGGCTTGGATTTTGGAAGATATTGCTATTATTAAGGATAGTTTTAATTTTATTTCCTATTCTAGTATTCTTTTACGATGTAATCGTGCTGCATTAACCTTAACTAATGCTGCAAAAGAGAAAGAAGAGGTCATTGTTTAGTTAGAAGAATGTCTATCTTTTCTCTTTCCCATTGTACAAAGTGATATACATCAATAAAGTCTACGATCGTTTCTACTAAAAAAAAAAAAAAAAAAGAAAAAGAAAAAGAAAAAGGTTAGAATAAAGTTACACTTTGTGCAACTCCTAATTAATTTTATATCAATTATTAATTTAATATATACAAGAATTAGTAGACTGGAAAAAAATTCAACCATAACATTGCTGCCCTTTGAATCTAGATACACATACATCTTCGACCGTAGAAATCAAGGTATGGAGTGTGGATTTGTTACGTGATTAGCCCATTGCAAAGGAGGATTAAGAAGGCATTGAAGGACCGAATATGAACTAGGAGTTACACATTCCAATTAATTTTTTACAGCAAACTGGAAAAAAAAAAGTTTGCAGCCAAATGGTAGGGACTAGGGAAAGCATTCTTAAAAATAAAAAATAAAAATAAAAAATAAAAAAGAAGAAGAAGAAGAAGTAGGTAAAGGAACTTCTTTCTACTTTTGCTAAGTGCTTTGATACATGGTAGGAAATGGATCTTCTAGATTACTATAAAAGCTAAGAGTATTTAGACATGAGTTCTTTAATAAACCAATAATCCAGTCTTTAAAAAAAAAATGATATAGAAAACATTTTTAAAGAAGAGCTCTTTAGACTAGTCTTTAACCAGTAAAATCTATGGGCAACTTTACCCATCAATATTAGTTTTTAGGTAATTCAGGCTTGTTCCCCCTTGATGGGCTAAGTAATTCTTGACCTATATGCAAGTGCTTAAGAGTTAAGGGTTCGTATCAACTGACAAAAATTTTAAAAAATTATTTTGAAAATGATATCAAATAGGTAATCTTTCTAAGACTAGGCCTCCATTCAGTGCACAAAAGTATTGGACAAAACTCGAAAATTGACATGTGGTTATTTATGGATATGTGTTGTGTTTATATCTCATCAAGTGCTTTGAAGTACTAAATTCAAGTCAAACTCACATTTCTAAATCAATTTTTTTTTTTTAAAACTAGAATAATTTTTTATTTTTAGCATTTGTGTTTGTATGGTACTGTTTATCAATGCCAATTTTTTTGACATTTAGAACATCTCACGTGAGAGATTTTTTGGGGTTTAATGTGCCTCTAATAGTAATATTGCCATAAAATAATTCAATTCATTTCTTGCTATGTTACTCTCAAAAAAAGGTATTTAATTTCATTCCATTAGTTTATTTTCCTTTCATTTCCTTTACTGAAATACATTTAATACATTCCATTCCATTTTATTCATTTCCATTCTTTTATATTCATTCTATTCCATTCTTTTATAAACTCCCAAATGAAGCCTTAATAATAAATTTTGCTGAGAAAATTTAGATAATTTTAATTGAATTGGAGACACTTCTAAATAAGCTTAAAGTAGTTTTAATTGACCAAAATGTGGTTTTTTTTTTTTAAATTTATAAAAAGGACATAAAATTAGAGCACTTTCTTTTTTCTTTTCTTAAAAGAATCAATATAGATATTTTATTACTCAAACCATGGCTAAATCAGAAACCATAATACACTCTACTAGAGTAGGTAGCCGCCCATGTTTTCATCCCCTCTATAAATCTTAAGCTAATCATGCTAGCGCATGTGCCATACTATTTCTTCTTCTTTTAATGTGTACCGAGCTGGATCTATCTAGAACCTGAAAGCTAACTCGTGCACCTTCTATTAGGGTTTTAAACGAGCCGAATTAAGTCAAATATTTAATGTTCAAATTTGTTCATTATTTAATTTTATTTTGAACATGAGCCAAGCTATAACTTTATCACCAAACAAGTTTGGTTCACATGCTTATTAAACAAACTCGAGCTTGTTAACAACTTGTTTAATTAACTTATTATTTTTCTATATATAGTAAAATCATGACTAAAAATTGTTTAATCATTCATAAATTTATAAATTTTTAGTCAAGGCCGGCCCAACATAATTTAGGGCTTAAGGCAAAAATTTTATGCGGGGCCTCTAATATGTAAATATTAATTAAACAAAATTATTTAATATTAATCAAATCAAGGTTAATTTGATACATTAAATTCATAATTTGATGAATAATACCAACTAAACTAATGTTAATTTCATATAGAGAATTGAATATCATAGTTAAATCATAAATATTAATATAAAAAATAGATATATATTACGATTAAAAAATATAATTTATTTTGGATATATGACGAGACATAGTTACGAAAAGTTGTGATCTAATTTTTAATTTTATATATTGTTTTTAAGAGAGAGAGAGAGAGAGATATTATTTAATGTGTGGCTTTGTAGGATATTAGTTTACCAAAATTAAAGTCTCAAACTATTAATTGAGATTAATCTATAATTGATGATTTAACACATTTGTAACATTTTTTTGAAACATTTTAGGGTTCTATTGGTCTTGTAGTTTAAGAGTCTTAATAAAAATGAAAAGGGAAAATGCGCTAAAAGCACTATAAAAACAAGCTTAAAAAAATTTGTAGTATCCTTAACATCATTAATTAAAAAAATGCACAATCTTTAAAATAAATAAATAAATAAATATATATATATATATATATAATTTAATAAAAATGTAGCCCTATAATCATGGGAAGTGGGGCCTTTCCCCTCAGGAGATTTTTTTTTTTTTTGGGTGAGGCCTTGAGCCGGCCCTATTTTTAACACAAATAGATTGTTTATGTTGTCAATGAATTACAAATAATAATTTGATATCATGGTTGGTGTCATTACTATTATTTGGCTTGTCAAGGCAACCATTTTTCCCTTCTTTCATTATCTTGGATAATTATTCCAAGACCAGCCTCATCAATTCCACGAAAGAGGACCCCATTAAATTGGAGCATTTGAATCTTTGTTTTAGTACACCTTTTTGTCCTATTCAATTAAGGTGATAAAATTTCTATCTTCGCAGTAAAAAAAAATAATAATAATAATAATAAGATGATAAAATGTGCTGTTTCCTAAAATAGGGAACAATTGCCAAACTGGATAATGATGTATTTTGTACTTAAATTGTGTATCCAAAATAGATTCCAAATTCCCAAACAAACATAAATGTGAAAATTGGTCATTTTTTCTGTATTTAAATTCTAGAAATAGATATAGAAAAGTGATCACCATTTTTGTTAGCCAAACACTCCCTAAGTATTGCACCTGATGCAATAACATTAGGTGTTTGGGATTGAGAGTTGAAAAAACAACTTTCAATTTCAACAATTAATAAAATAAAGTAAAAAAAAAAATTAAATAGTTGGTGTGGTAAAAAAATTTGTCAAAGGAGAGAAGGGTAATTGCATATTGCAATTGACCCGATCCCAATTCAAGTAAAATCATATAGATCAGAGCAATAACTGTGAGGGCAAAGGTAGAATTAAAAAAAAAAAAAAAACTGAAACAGTTCATTGATTTTTTTAAAACTTTTCACATAACAGGGTAACTCTCTTCCCATCTCAACTTTCTATGGTGTCTCTCCGGTTACTCTATTTAACTAGCTTATAACTTGTCAAGAGCGACCTTTTTCCAGTTCAACAAAAGCCCCATGCAGAATCAAAGTTCAAATTAATTTCAGAAGCATACTCAAGATGTTAATAAAATTCATGTTCTACATTTTCAGAATGATGCATTATCTGACACTTTTTTATATTTTGAAAGGAGACGTCAAATATTAAAATCCTCCAATTATCAAACTTTACTTTAAAAAAAAAAAAAATTCTAGTTTTTAATTAACTGCATACCTGTTGCTTAATTATCTAACTAGTGATTGTCAAGAGTTTTGTAGTTAAATTAACATTTTTCCATATATAAAATATTTGGGAGTTTAGGGAGAAAATGATTAGAGCTGCGGAATTAACAATATATTATAATTATCTCTAAAAAAAAAATTATCTAACTTTATATTTCTTGCTGTTGAAATGAACTAGAGGATGCTTAATTAGGACAATGAAATTAATGTTTGATGCAAGGATGCTTAAATATTACTTTCATTAGATGTATAGGGATCCAAATAGACTTCCTTTGCTCTTTGATTTTATTGAGAACTTGGCTATCGTAATTCGTCTAAAAAAATTTGGCTGTAATTTATTATGTCAAGAATCTTAGGATATACCTCAACCAGTATACTCCTAAGATTCTTTTTTCAAAAAAAAAGTATGCTCCTAAGATTCTTTCCTGGTGTTTTTAAAGAATATAAATATATATATATATATATATATATTCTTTAAAAATACCTTACAAGCATAATATTTGATAGAATTTGACTTTTATGTACTCCTGGAGTACCATAAATATGTGCTCCATCTTCTTACATGAATAGTAGGTTCCACTAATTAAATTCATGGTGGGACTCACCATTCATGTGAGAGAAGGGAGTACGCATTTATGGTACTCCGGAAGTACCTAATAATTTGCTTGATTGATTACCTCATAAAATTTTGTCATTTTTTTCCACCTATAATTTGATAGTTATATTGGGAAGATGAAATTTGAACCTTATATATATGTCTTGAAAACACGAGGAGACACTAATCAATTGAGTTATAAAACCCTTGGTGTACATTTTAGTTTTAAAAAATAGGAAATGTTAATAAATGCCTTAAGGACATCGGTTTAGGAACCATTTTTAGAAACATTTAATTGTAAAATAATAAAGCAATTAATTTTTTTGACAACTTTTATATTTTCTATTAAAGTTGTGTTAAAACTTTCTTAATTTAATTTATTAACAATTATACTAAAGGCACCTATTAACGTGACCCTTATAAAAAATATAATAAACTAGATGGTTAGCCTATTTTTACTTTACAACGTGACACCTTTTTATTATGACATAATGTATTTAATTTTTATTTTTTTATGAAATACAATGAATTTATTTAATGTTTATAAATATTAAGCACATTATAAAAATATATTGAAAATGAGCTGTCGAATTTTTAGAATATAGTAAAAATATATCATTGAAGGTTACATTTGAGTTAAAAATAAAAATTTGCTGAGAAAAGTTAGATAATTTTAAATGGATTGTAGGGTTTAAAACTTTAAATGGATTGGAAACACTTTTAAATAAGCTTAAAGTTGTTTTAATTGACCAAGAAGAGGTTTAAATTATATTTTAAAAAATTGACATAAAATTAGAGCACTTTAAAATAAAAAAGAATCAAACCTGACAAACCATGGCCAAATCAGAAGCCATAATATGCCCTCTATAAATCTTTAACTAATTAGGCCATGTGTCGTGCTATTTTCTCTTCTTTTAACGTGCACCAAGTTGTATTTGTCTAGCACCTTAACATCAACTTATGCATCCTCTGTTTAGGATTGTAAACAAGCCTAGTAAAATCGAATATTTAAAGTTTAAATTTGTTAATTATTTAATTTTATTTTGAACATGAGCAGAGCTAGAGTTTATCATCAAACAAAATTATATGTTCAAATTTGGTTCATTTTTTTATTGGATAAGATCAAGCTTATTCATGAACTATTTAATTAACTTATTATTTTTTCATATATAGTAAAAATATGACTAAAAGTTGTTTAACCATTCACAAATTTATAAATTTATAATACAAATGGATTGTTTATATTGTTAATAGGCTACAAATAATAATTTAATATCACATGAATTTATTTACTAACTTATACTATCCAATATCAAATCTATATAAATTTTTTATACAACCATTGGTATATTAATAGACAAGTATATTTATAAAACTATAATATTATTTATAGTTTAATTGAGCCTCATATGCATTATTAGGTTTGAACTTGATTCATTTAATAATCGAGTTTAAACTTGGGCTTGGATTTAGTTTAATATCAATAAGTATTTTCTTGAACCAAGTTCAAGTAGTTCATAAACAGGTTTGTTCATTTAGATCCTATGTTCGGCTATTTGCTTCTTGAATTTACTTTTATTTTTTATGAAATACAATGAATTTACTTAATTTTTGTAATTTTAAACATATTAGGAAAATTACTAATTTGATATCATATAAATCTATTTACCAATTTAATCTCAAGTCTATAAAAATATTTTTTTCTTACAATCATTAGTATATTAATAGACAAGTATGCATATAAAAATATAATATTATGTATAGTTTAATTGAGCCTCATGTACATTATTATGTTGAAAAATGCTAATGGTTGTCCTAAGGGTATTGATTTAGGAGCTATTTTTTTTTTTAAAAAAAATTTATAGAAAAATGATAAACTAAATAATTTTAGGTTTGACTTACCTCCAGTACTTTTTTAACTGGACACGTTTTTTTATTTTAAATATACAATGACAAGTGGTAGTGGATTTTAATTCCCACCTTTTTATTTAGTTAGTGGGTGATGTGGCAGTTTCTTATTCAAACAAAAAAAGATTCATTTTAAAAAAATACTGGAAATAAGCCAAACCCAATAATTTTTTTGACCGTTTTTTATATTTTTAAGTCAAAACTTTCTTAATATAATTTATTAATAATTGCTCTAAGAACACCTGTTAATATAATCTTATTACGTATAAACTTGACTCCTTTAATAGTCAAGTTTAAACTCGAGCTTGAATTTATTTAACATAAAGACAGTAGCCAAAACTCTAAGAGTAATTTTTAGGTACAATGGTGCTTCCTCCTCTCACATTCATAGTGAAGTTCATTCATTAAATTTATAATTAGGTCCATTATATATATATATATATATATATAAAAGAATGGAACATCATTTTTTCGTGTTTCAAAAATACCTAATAATTTTTCCTTCAAATTATTGCTTCCATGATGCCCATGTACTTTACAAACGCCACTGCCAGTCTTGCAGCCATGGCTTCCACGTGATCAACGCATGGTTGGTGGCTGGCTCATCAGAGCAACCATTTTTCCTTCCATATCTCAGATAGTTATTCTAAGACTAGTCTCGTCAGTTCTACGAAAGAGGGCTCCATAGGTTTTTTTTTTTAAATTTTTTATTTGATCAAGGGCCTCATCAAATTGGAGCACTTGAACGTTGAATCTTGATTTTAGATGTCACTTTACACGAAGTATAGTTTAATTATAATCTATATAAATACTCCTAGATTATATTTTATAGATTTATGGTAAACAGCTGTTAAGAATATTCTAATGTAAATTACGTTGGGACTTCCTCCCGACATGGCCACGTTAATCAAATGAATAAAAGTCTTGAGCACAGCGCCAAGTGAATTAATGACCAATTAAAGCTGTCAATATTGGCTTGTTTCGTTTTGTATCTTTCTGACTTTGAATATTTTCTTGTACTGAGATAAGAGCAAAAAAAGAAGAAGAAAAAAAAAAAAAAAAAACACGAAACGGTTCTCCTTCACACAGCTCTCTTCATAGTCATAGAGGGCTCTCACTCTCACATTTTTCCAAACCACACCACTCCTCTATAATTTCTACAGCACCCAAACTAGCTTATAACTTGTGTCTCACTTGGCCTTGAATTTGTCCACAATCAATACAAAACTTGAGCTGTTGAGCACATTAAATCCTTGAGTTCGATAAAATCAAGTACATACCTCCTGGTTGAAATCTTATAGTCTATATTGTACACACAGCTTTAATACGGTCTACATGGTATCCAGATAGACCTCCGTTGCTCTTTGATTTTATTGAGAACTTATTTTTTATTTTTTTTTTTTTGAGAAAGAGATTTTATTTTATTGAGAACTTGGCGATGTAATTCATCTAAAAAAAATTTGACTATAATTATGTCAAGAATATTAGGATATAAATAATTCATTTTATTATTTTGGATAATTATTTCAAGACTAGCCTAATTAGTTCTACGAAAAAGGGCTCCATCAAATTAGATTACTTGAAAGTTGAATCTTGATTTTAGATGCCACTTTACACAAAGTATAGTGTGATTAGAATATAATTGAATATATAAATAGATTATATTATATAGAATTATGGTAAAATATTTGTTAAGGGTTCGTATATTCACTAATGTAAATAGCTTGTTGAAACTTCCTACCGAATCATTTGACTGTTTGATTTCCTTTGGCGGGATTATATATGAAATTAAAAGTCGACAAAAGTCTTGAGCAGTGCACCAAATTAATAAATGACCAAAATTAAAGCTGCCAATCTTGGCTTGTTTCGTTTTGTAACTTTCTGACTTGGAATATTTTCTTGTACCGAGACAACGTGAAGTACCTAGATTATTGTAATGTTAATAAATTATTGTAATGGTAATAAATGGCTGGAATTGAAAGTTAAAATAAATAACTTTCAAGTTTCAACCTCAATCATTATATTAAAAATATTAAAATTAAGAAGTTAAAAAGAAGTAAAAATTTTGTGAGAAAAGAGGAGTGATTTGCATCTGGTCTGACCCCAATCCTCATTTCTCTGTAAGTGTGCGTTTGTTTCCACTTTCCTGAGTCAAAAAACACTTTTTGAAACTGTAATGTTAAAATGGGCGTTTGGTAACCAATTAAAAAAGTGCTTCGAAGAAAGTTACATTTTTAAAATATAAAGGCTTGTGCGTTTGAAGTGTGGACAGCCAGCTCCGACTTTTGCAAAATCGATAACATTTTTTTAAATATTACCGTTGGAATGGAGGGTCAATTACCAAATTGCCCAATTTTTTTGTTAAAAATCCAATTTTACCCTTTTAAGTGATCAACAGATAACACCATCGCTGAGGCTCACGCCAGAACAGATCTCATCTCTTTGCTGCTATCCCCTTTGTGCTGCTGCAGGTTATTCTTCTTCCTCTTCTTTTTCTTTCTTCTTCTTCTTCTTTCTTCTCTTCTCTATTTTTATTTTATTTTATTTGTCTTATATATCTGATCTGAGAAAAATATTTTGAAGGTAGAGTTTTTGATCAACAAAATAACAGGCAACACTGATCTGCTACCAAAAACCACCAGGTACCATCACAGATTCTAAAATATTTGTTAAAAAATAACTTTTAATTTCAATTATTAAATTAAATATATTAAAATTAATGGCATGTTTGGATGGAGGAGGGAAGGAATAGGGGTGGAGGAAAGCAGAGTAGTATAGACTAAAAATAAGCTAATTTTGTACTAAATCTACTCTATTCTACTCTATTCCCCTCAATCCAAATGGACCATAAAATTAAAATTTAAAAGTTGAAAAAGTAAAAATTTTGTGAGAGAAGAGGGGTGAATTGCATCAGGTCTGATCTCAATCCTCATCTCTTCGTAAGTCATATAGCCAGAGCAATAACTTTGAGAGCAAAAGAAAAAAAGGAAGAAGAAGAAGAAAAACCGAAATAGTTCATTGTTTTCTTGGGCTTTCACAGAACATAGTAACGCTTTCTTCACTCCAAGTCCCAAATCAACTTTCTGAGGTGTCTCTCTGGTTACTTCATTTCCCAAATTTCTCTCACTCCCAATCCTTATTCGGTCAGCATAATAATTAGCCATGAGAAAAAATTCAAATTTTCTTTTCTTACCTTCTTGAAGCTAAGATAATTGGTGCTCTTGGTTTAGTGGTTCACTTGATTAGAATTAAATTTTTCGTTAAGAATTGGAGACTGGGGTGGGGACTGGTGAGTAGTATTTTCAATAATTAGTTACTAATCTGCCATTTCTTATTCTTTTAATCACAATCAACCCAGATTTAAAAAATAAAATAACCATACGACTTTATAACATTCAAGTCTTATATGTATATCTTTATATGAGATTAATAAACTCAAGCCATTAAAATAATACTTATACAATCCCTAAAATATAATCAATCGGTTATTTATCATCTTTACAACTTTTTGATTACTCATATATTCTTTAATTTTTTTTTTTAAGACTGACAAGTCATTTTATACTTATTGAACAAGTTTGAGTTTATTCACAAACTATTTAATTAACTTATTATTTTCTCCTTCCTAACAAAAAAACTTATTATTTTTTCATATATAGTAAATTCATTGAAGGTTATATACTTAAGTTAATAATAATTTTCTGAGAAATTTAGATAATTTTAATGAATTGTAGGGTTTAAATGGATTGAAAACACTTTTAAATGAGCTTAAAGTAGTTTTAATTTACCAAGAAGTAGTTTAAAATATTAAAAAAATTACATAAAATTAGAGCACTTTATTTATTTATTTTTAAGAATCATTGTAGACATTTTATTACTCAAACAATGGCTAAACCAGAAGCCAAAATACGCTATACTTGAGTAGGTAAGGAAGCAGTCCATGTTTTCATCCCCTCTATAAATCTTTACCTAATTTTGCTAGACCATGAGCGAACTTTTTCCTTTTCTTTTAACGTGTACCAAACTATTTTTAGACCCAAACCGTTCACGTAACCGGTAAGGGGAGAGGCTCAAGATTTTTAAAGTTGGATCGAGATTCAACTAAGGTCGAACCGCAATAATATCATAATTACTTTATTAATTAATTAAATACAAATATAGATATTAAATTTATAAATTTAGCATAATTGACTAATCTATATATATATATATATATAAAACTAAAACCTCTGCTGGCACCACAATTTTCTACGTCAGTACAACATAATATTTAAAAAATAATATATAATTTAATTCAAAAAACAATATATATAAAACTGTCAATCTTGGCTTGTTTCGTTTATGAGAAAACATTATGTTCGGTCTTGGCGTAAATCTCACACTTTACACCCTCTAATAATAAAAAGCCTTATTAGCATTTCACTGGACAATGAAATAAATCTGTTACACACAATCATTCTTCCTAAAACACAATTTCACAAAAACCCAAAAGCCCAACTTCCACACACAACTGAGAACCAAATCCTTCAACCTCTAATTGCTAGAGATACCACTCGTGTAGAAAAAAGGTAGAGCCACCATTTGACAAAGTGTAGAAAAACATATAAAGAATAACATTTTAAGATTTTTGTTGGTGGTTTCTTTTTATAAGATTTTTTGGTGTGGATTTGATTTATTGTAATGATGGATGATTCAAGAGATATTCACGTTTGCTATGAAATATAATTACTCATTTTTCTTCATAACTGTTTGTTGTTTTTCCTATATGCCGACTTAAGAGAGTAGAAGAGGGGTGTGGAAAGTGGAAGATGTGAAAGGAAAAAGAGAAATTTTTCTTTAGATTTGTGAGTTTTAGTTGTCATGGGAAGGAAATTTTTGGGTCTTATCTGTTGGATCCGTGAGTCGCTGTCGTCGGAATGAGGGGGAAAGCGAAGTAGCAATAGTTGTTGGTGATCCGTACATTTTAAGGAATTTTTTGGGTCTCCTCTTAGTCAGGCATCAATGAAGTTGTACTAGTTTCGCCGTTTGGTTCTTGGGTTGCCATTGCCAGAATGAGGGGGAGATCGAAGCAGCGGTGCTGTGGCAGTTACTCTTGGTCCATGGAGGGGAGTATGGATGAGAGAGGTGTTAATGGCATGATTTAACTGAGTAGTCATTGGGTGTGGCCAGTTGTATTAACGTTTTAGGAAAAATGCTGTTGTGGAGCTCTTTTATTGGAGGGCATAATTGCGTAAATCTCATGCTTTATGTCACATCCGGACACAATTTGCACTCTTATTATCTGTATATATTAAGAGGATTCAGAAAGTTAGTTATTGTTTTTTTTTCCTGCCAAAAATACCCCTAAATTAATTAACCAACAACTTAAAAATGGGGTTAAAATAATAAATTGGAAAAAGAAAGTTAGTTATTGTTTTTTATACTGTCGAAAATACCCCTACCTAAAACTTAAAAATGGGACTAAAATAGTAAATAGACAAAAATAATAAATTCCTACTTCTATGTTGAAATGTCTTTCTACTTCTAATAAACTCTTACTTTTACATTGATTTAAATTCTTACTTCTACTCACTAACTCCTTATAAAATAAGATTACTCTTTTGTTAATTTTAAAACTCCTCTAATCTACAAAACTCATCCCATGAATTTTTTTTTTTTTTTTTTTTTACTTCATCACAATGTATTTGTTTCTTCTATCCTCCTTTTTTTCAATTTTTTTTTTTTAAAATTCATTACACCCTTAGTTTTTTTTTTTTTTTGGTGATTAGATAAATTATAATAAATGCAAATTATTAATCTTTACCCAAAAATACCCCTAAATTAATTAACCAACAACTTAAAAATGGGGTTAAAATAGTATATTGGAAAAAGAAAGTTAGTTATTGTTTTTTTACTGTAAAAAATACCCCTACCTAAAACTTAAAAAGGGGGCTAAAATAATAAATTGACAAAAATAATGAATTCTTACTTTAACATTGAAATGTCTTCCTAGTTCTAATAAACTCTTACTTTTACGTTGATTTACATTCTTATTTCTACTTACTAACTCCCTACAAAATAGGATTATTCTTTTGTTAGTTTTAAAACTCCTCTAATCTACAAAACTTATCCACATATTCATTTTTTTTTTTTTTTTTTTTACTTCCTCACGATGTATTTGTTTCTTTTATCCTCCTTTTTTTTTTCAATTTAAAAAAAAAAATTCATTACACCCTTAGTTTTTTTTATTTTTTATTTTTTATTTTTATTTATTTGTGATCGGAAAAAGTAGAAATCCCAAATTATAATAAATGCAAATTATTAATCTTTACCCAAAATATAGAAGATTAATATCACCATGTTTATTAATAAGAGGCTAGTTATATATTGTTATTATCCAAATCCAATTGATTATATCACCACGTTTATTATTATTAATGCTAAAATTTAAGTACTACTCCTTCCATCCCACTTTGTTTATCTTCTATTCCATTTTGGGATGTCCTAAAATATTGTCCTGTTTCTAAAAATAAAAGTTATTAATTTATTAATATTCCTATTATACCCCTATTAATTTACTAATTCAATTTTTTGATAAATTTATTTAATGGTAGTTTTGGAAACGTATACATTTTTAAAAGGTAGACAAGACAATAAATGATGTTCCCTTAAAAAGTTTGACTTTTCAAACAGAACAAATAAAGTGGGACGGAGGGAGTAATAGATAGGTATATTAATTAAAATATGCACATATAATTTTAAGTATTTATATAAACTATAATTAATAAATATTTAAATATATTCAAAGTCTATATACTCCTATCAAATGAATTCAGTTAAATTCAGTTATTTAGTTTACAATTTCAATCTAAATTTTGTAGTTGAATTTTATATTTACCCTCACAGAACCTATAATAGCTGGAAATTTTAAGGCCTTTACACACTTGAAGAGAGTCTAGCCTCATCACCATTAAAAGTATTCGACAAAATGTCTGAGATTAAAATAGGGATTTTCCTCCCTATTTGAATAGTCATGGATTACAATCTATAGATTTGGGAGTATATATGTGCATTTCTATAATTTGGTTTTATGTTCATGTTGTTATTAGCTCTTGAGATCAATGAGGGTTGTGAATTTCTAGGTTAACCTATCAGAAAAACAAAGTGAATTCCTAAGTATTGATGTTGATCCTCTACTCAAATTTTGTTGCTTAATAATTAAGTAGATAGTTTAGTAAATATTTTTTTCATTCTAATAAAATTTAATAAAGTCAAAATGGAAATAAAATTTCTTGTGCATTGCACGGGTTAGCGACTTTTGTTTTTGATTTGTGTGTGCTGTAAATTCATTTGGTAGTCTTCTCTTTGATTTATGCTCTATGGAAATTTGTATTTGGTTTTGGTTTGTTAGTTTGAGTCACAAATAAATATCTCTTTGAAGGTATTGATCATCAATGTAAATTTCTCTTTCTTTTATGCAGTCTCTTGCATTGATTTTGGTTCTTGGAGCGCCTTCAAAACAAAAGGTGTGTAAAGTTTTCTTATTAGGTTTAATGTTAACATATATGAGAGATATTTTGGTCAATTAGAAAAAGTTTGAGGAAACATGAAAGGAAAAAGAACTAAAGAACGCATAATCTTAAAAAAAAAATAATAATAATAGTGACTATATTAGGCAAAGGATTTTGGAAATTGTTGTTTTTATTTTTGGAATTCTTTATGTTCATGTGTATGTATGTATCGGGTTTAATAAAATTGGAATTATCTTCGAGACTTTGGTTTGATTGAATAATGAAAGAAGAAGTATGTTCCAATATTTGGAGTCTTCTATATATGTGTTGTTGTAGCAATTCTGTATACGTGTTTTCATTTTGAATTGTTAAATTGTTAATTCACAGTTTCATTGTTCATCTATTAATCATGAATAATAATATTATTATTTGCAACCATCATGATATGGTATCAATGATGTGATCATTTCGAACTCTTTCCTTTAAAGTTTAGATAGAGTCTATTTTATGATTAAAAAAATTTACGATTAAAAGACTTTTGAAATTAAATTTTTTTAAAACAAATTATTGGATACGTTGGATCTTAAATGACTTCTATTAAACTCCATCATTTATGGCATCATTAAAAAGAAAACTCATATAAATAGGTATTAGGATATTATTTGGAATTATCATAATGGACTAACGTATTACACATGGTACGGAGCTAACTATAACATCCTATGCTATAAAATAAAAATTGGGCCTATGGTTATCTTCACTTTTAGGTAAAATAGAAACTTTATTAAATAATTTTTAAGATATTTAAAATTCTATTTCAAAAAATTTCCAAAACATGAGATTTTATTTTAATTATTTTAATCATCTATCATTATAATTTTATATTGTAAAATAATAAAATTTATACATTACATACAATCATTACCTTCTAAATGATGGAGGAAATGAGAATGTAATTTGTAGATCTGTTATCAAGATAACATAGATTAGATTTGTGGTAGATAGTAGATTTAATTGCTTATGTGGAACCAATGATATAAAAGAAAAAGAATTTTTCTAAACCATTATATTGAATAAAATATTACTTATTTTCATTCATTTTCAAGTTACACACTTTTAATAAGTCAAGTCATAAACCTTTAAGCAAAATAAATACTTTTAATTTTTATTTAACTATCCCGTGCATCGCACGGGTTAGTGACTAATATATATATATATATATATATGGGGAAAATTAAATGATTTTCAAGCATATATATATATATATAATTAATTTTTGAAGTATAAAAGTATGAATATATTTATATACTCCTTTTTAGAGATGGCTTATTAAAATATATAATATAATAAAATATTATGAATATTAGTTATAATATAAAATAAAAGTAGTGTGGGAGGACGAGAATTCAAGTGCAGAGGCAAGTTAGAAAAGTCCAATGTTAGAAGAACGGACCTCGAAAGGCATTGACAACAAGCCCTCGGGAAAGTTGTAAAAAATCCATCACAGGCACAAGGAGGTTGCAACGCCCAAGGACCCCGAGGATATTAGTGTGTCCTTGAAAGGGCTGAGGACCAGTTCTGAAGACCACTGGGTATAAACTGAGGAAAAGGAGGAAGATTTATCGTTAAGCATGGAAGGGAAGAATGCATACAAGGCATCCATCACCTCCGCATTCAATACTTTGAACCCACTTAGTTGGCCACATTAAGGAGTAAATAACCCCTGAACAGTGTCATCACAACTCAAAGCCTAGTGTAGAAGCTTGCAATGAAGTCTTGATGGAACAAGTATCAAGGGAAATGAACCAAAACCCTCCAAGTGGAAGGCTAAGATACAACCTGGGAGACTATATAAGGCAAAAAGGCCTCTATAAAATAAGCATGAGACTTTTTATGAACAGGGAGAAATATAAGATTATGATTGTAATCCAAGAACAAGTGTAATTGGCATCCTGAACCAAACCCGAGGAACATAATATAAGCCAACCGAGGCTCTTTCTAATCAAATCACATGTCATACAGTTATGCTAAACATTAATCCTCTCTTTTCTAGTTAATCCAATACATCTAAGCATTGGTATTAAAGATTGATTCGCATCCAACCTCTATAAATTAATTATGTGGGAAAAAAGCAAGCTTGACTTATTTTTGCCTGCCACAATTGGCACCATTTGTGGGAAAATCTCCTAAGTACCCTTGAGTAAAAGCCTTCTTATTATGGCCAACCCTAGAAGAAGTGGTTCCTTAGAGTCTGTTGGGTCCTAGCAAAGGGACTAGTTTGTAAATCTTGAACGAAGAAGGGACCGTGATATGGGCCACACCTACAATGAAAGAGCTCCATTTGTACATTCCGAACATACCAGTCAGCATCATGCTAGTCATAACTCACATGAAAAGGAGGTATATAATTTCAAGAGGAAAGTGGATTGGCTATGTCGACGCCTCCACCACAAGGCTTGGAAAAAGGAGGAGAGGACCCCTACCTTAAGCCATAGTTCTAGCTCTAAGGATAACAGAAGTTACTGACGAAGAAACAGAACTCCACCTAGTGAGTCTTTCATATTGATATCTCGTTACACTTTTGGTAAAAGGCATCATCACAAGAGATCTAGGACTCCGCCTCAGAGAAGTGTGGGAAATGATGCCATGGGAAACACACTCCTACAAATATCACGCTCACCCTTCACTAGACACATTGAGCAAGCTGAGCTTCCTTGCTACTTCAATTAGCCCACTTTCACAATATATAATGGCAAGTTGGATTCAGTTGAACAAGTGAGCTACTTTAATCAGAGGATGGCCATCCATTCTAAGAACAAGGCATTGATGTGAAAAGTCTTTCCCTCAAGCCTCGGCCCTGTTGCCATGAAGTGGTTTGATGGCCTTGAGGAAGGATCGATAGGCTCTTTTAAGGAGCTAATGAGGGCATTCGGAGCAAGGTTTGTAACATATAGTCGAGTTCCAAGGCCCTTAGACTCTTTGCTCTCAATGTCTAAGAGAGAAGGAGAGATCCTAAAAAACTATTCCGATAGATATTAGGAGCTTTACAATGAATTTGATGGGGATTTCAAAGATGTAGCTGTAAGAACCTTCAAGGTGGGTCTTCCTACGCACTCTGATCTTTGGAAGTCCCTTACCATAAAGCCTTTTCAAAGTATGCACCAGTTAATGGACCGAATTGAAGAGCACAAAAGGGTGGAGGACAATTAGAATTAGAGTAAGGGGAAAGCCAAAGTTTTTACAACTGACCAAAGAGATAACTGGGCCAAACGGTATGGACCTTCTCATCCAAGGAGAGAGTTTTTCAACCAGGCACCCCACAACCTCGTTGGACCCAAATGGTAAATTCAGTGTTTAAGGAGCCGATCTACCAAGTGTTGGAAAAGATCAAGAATGAGCCATACTTTAAATGGTCCAATAGAATGGGAGGAGACCCCACCAAGAGAAATTAGAATCTTTATAGTCATTATCATCAGGACTGAGGTCATACTATGGAGGATTACAGGATTTTGCAAATCTTCCTCGATCAATTGGTCAAAGCTAGGAAGTTGAAGCAATTTTTGCACTAGCTTGCTGTTTAAGGAGGAGAGCCCATGACAGTGTCTCAGAGAAGTAATGTTCCTCGGTCTTCCCTTGGAGTAATCAATGTCATTTTTGTGGCTCCAAGGAAAGACCCTAGCTCTGTTAGCGGGGTGATGACGATATCTCCACAATCAAAAGTGGACGAGGAAGGTAGGCCATTAAAGAAGTTCAAGCTGTAGGACTAGCCAATCTTGGGATTCTCCGAGGCTAATAAGGAGGGAACAATTCAACCCCATGATGATGCGCATGTAATAACTTTGCAAATCATGGAATTCGATGCCAAGATGGTAATGATTGAGCAAGGAAGCAAGGCCGAGATCATGTATCCAAATTTATTCAAAGGCTTGGGACACAAGCCCGAAGACCTTAGTAAGTATGATGTCCCTTTGGTCAGATTTGATGGAAAGACCATTGTTCCAAGGGGTATGATCTTTTACTCGTTCAGATGGGAGAGGAGGTGGTGAATGCGGATTTTATTATGGTGGAGGCTTATTCACCCTATATAGGCATCTTAGCAAGGCCATGGCTTCACGCTTTGGGTGTTGTATCTTCAACTTTGCATGTAAAGTTGAAGTATCCTACTGAGGGAGGAGTTGGAGAGTTGTTGGGATGCTAGGCAATGTATGGTGGCAGCAATCAGGCACCAAGCCTCTAAAATTGGCTCCTCGGAGTCAACTCCTACCTATAGCAACCAGTGCTCATCATGCCAGCCTCCTCGGATTCTTCAGTATATGCCAGGCAGTGTATGGTGGCAACAATCAGGCACCAAGCCTCTAAAATTGGCTCCTCAAAGTCAACTCCTACCTATAGCAACCAGTGCTCGTCATGCCAGCCTCCTCGGATTCTTCAGTATCGTGTGAGGGTTTGGGTAAGATTGCCATTGGCGAAAACGAGGAGAGGTACTTCCAAATTGTGTAATATTAATTTAATGAGTGAATTGCATCAGGTTTGATCTCAATCCTCATTTCTTCATAAGTGCAAATGTAGTGAAGCAGTCAAGCTCTATGTCATTTCTGTCAACTTTTTAAAGCTGAGAGAGCAATAACTGTGAGAGCAAAAGAAGAAGAAGAAGAAGAAAAAAAACACGAAATAGTTCACTCCCAAGTCCCAACTCAACATTTTGTGGCGTCTCTCTGGTTACTTCGTTTCCCATATTTCTCTCATTTCCACAAGCAAACCATGTCGATTGTCGGGGAGGCTATCAAACTTAAGCATGGATTTAAAAGCTTCCAAGTGACTTGGAGTCCAAAAAATAATTGGAAGTTTAAGTCTTCAAAAATGCAATACATTGTTGTGATAAATCGGTTAATTGTATGATTAATGTGGAGAATAAATACCTACCAAAAAAAGTTTGAAAAACACACATTTAGTGTCAGTCTCAGTCACAGGGTCTTTGAAGCTCCAAATTTGCAATTTTTTTTTTTTTTTTTTTATCCTCTCCATTTCAAAAAGAAAATTGATAATTCATCACCTTCATGTTTAGGTTGAGTGGTTTGATCGAGTTTAGTATATGATATGGACGTTGTGCATGTAATGATTATATTCAATGGTATTATAAAATAACATGTTATATACATACCCTTCTATCAATTATTTAAAATAAGTGGCTCAAATAATAATTAACCACACAAAAGATAACCACAAAGTTTGGCCAAGATATTACAGTCAGCCTATTTTTATACACTTATCTTTTTACTTTACATTGTTTACAACATGACTTCTTTTCATTATGATACAATTAATTTATATTTTATTTTTTATGAAATACAATGAATTTATTTAATGTTTATAAATTTTAAACACATTATGAAAATACTAGTCTTTAAGCACGCGCGTTACATGTGATTAGAGGTTCTTTTATTTTTTTGGATAAAGGTTAATAATTTGCATCTATTGAAAATAAATATATTTTTTTTATTTTTCAAACAAATAAAAATGATAAATTTTTAAGATAAGTCATAACTTTAATTTTTTTTTTTTTTAAACGTGTGTTTGAAAGTGGTATAGTGATATGGAAAAAGGTTTAGGTAGAAAAAATTAGATGAATGTGAGGGGAAAGAATGCTAAATTTTAGGAGTTCTCTTAAAGTTTTTATTTTTTAAATTAGGGGTGTTTTACTTTTTATTCAGACAAAAAAGGAATAAAAAATGCTAAATTTTAGGGAATAAAAAGATGAATATGAAGGGGAAATAAATTCTAATTTTAGAAGTTCTCTTTTTGAATTCAAAATAAAATTCATTATTTGACATTTATGACTTTATTTCTAAGAGAAAGTTACCTTTCATTAATGATGATATTTTTGAACTATATAAAAATCCAATTCAATAAATAGTATAGATATTGAAAATGAACTGTTGAATTTTAAGAATATAGTAAAAAAAGTTATTGAAGGTTATATATTTGAGTTAATAATAAATTTTTTTTTTTTGAGAAGAGTTAATAATTAATTTTGTTGAGAAAATTTAGCTAATTTTAAATGGAATGTAGGGTTTAAATGGATTGGAAACACTTTTAAATAAGCTTAAAGTAGTTTTAATTGACCCAGAAGTGGTTTAAATTATTAAAAAAATTAAATAAAATTAGAGCACTTTATTTATTTATTTATTTATTTATTAAGAATCAATGTAGACATTTTATTACTCAAACCGTGGTTAAATTAGAAGCCATAATATGCTATACTTATGTAGGTAAGGAAGCAGTCCATGTTTTCATCCCCTCTATAAATCTCAAGCTAATCTTGCTAGAGCATATGCATGCTATTTCCTCTTCTTTTAATGCATACCAAGTTATATATCTAGAGCCTTTACACCAGTTTGTGTATCTTCTATTTGGGTTGTAAATGAGCTGAACTTAGCAGAATATATAAGGGTATGTTTGGTAACTGTTTTTTTCACTTATTTTTTGTTTCCAAAAACTATTTTCTATTTTTGAGACTAAAAAACTTGTTTGGCAACCCAAAATAGACAAAAAACAAAAACTATTCTCAAAACTCAATTTGTAAAGGAAACTGAAAACATACAAAAGGCTTTTTTTGGTTTCTAATTTTCAAAAGTCAATAACGCATTCAATTTAATGAATCTGTCACATTTAATGAGTTAGCATTAAAGTTCAAATCCTAGTAGCAACATATTTTAGTATTTTCTATTTTTTTACTTAAAAAACCTATCTTTTTAATTTCAACTAACAAAACATATTTTTGATTTCAAAAATACAAAAAAAAACAAATTTTCTTTATATTCCCAAAAACAAGATTTTGAAAATAGAAAACAAAAACTGTTACCAAACATAACCTTAAGTTCATATTTGTTCACTTCTTACAATTATTAGTATACTAGTCACTAACCCGTATTATGCACAGGAAGCTACCTATTTGTGAGGTAGATTAAAATAATTTTATAAAAATTTTAAGAAACTACACCATTGCATGATTTGCTCTTGTATGACTTCAATTTGTATTAAAATTTGATGAAGAAGCCATTGCTTGAACTTAAAGAGGCTTACAAAAAATTTGTCAGACAATTTCAGATATAGCAAAAAAATAACTCAAAAATTTAGATATTAAAACTTCTGAAAGACCAAAATATATTAAAGAATCAAATGATTCACTGCTTAGAAATTATTGAAATAAAACAAAATATATATGACTAAACAATAGAGGAAATATAAGAGAAAAATGAGTTACATTTAAAAGAATAATTTCAATTATTGCAAGCTTTTTTATCTTGTAAAAAAGGGCTAGAGAGAGTTTGGTAGTTCATGTATGAAAATTACTTTTTAAAAAATATATGAAAAACCACTAAATAATTTTTTTAAAAACAAAATAGAGAAGAAGAAAATAATATAAGAAGAACTCATACCTCTACTCAGTTAAAAAAAAAAAAAAGAAAAATTTGGGGGTTTGCTCTGCTTTTATAGTATTCATGATTAACCTTGCGAATTTGGAGATAAATTATCAATGTTTGAGTTTGAGTTTGAGTTAAAAATTGACTTGTTAGAGAGATAGAGTTTCACTCATTATTAAGTTTGGATTAAATAAAAATAATTTTGTTTTAAAAAAATAATAATGATGAGTTTGAGTTTTAGTTGGACTTGTTATAGAGATAGTGTTTCACTTCTTGTTAAGTTTGGACTAAACAAAAATAATTTTATTTAAATATTTTAAAAAAATGATAATGATGAGTTTGATTTTTAGTTGGATCTGTTAGAGAGATAGAGTTTCAATCCTTGTTAAGTTTGGACTAAACAAAAATAATTTTATTTAAATATTAATGATAATGATGAGTTTGAATTTAATTTGGATTTGTTAGAAAGATAGAGTTTCACTCCTTGTTAAGTTTGGACTAAACAAAAATAATTTTATTTAAATATTATACTGACGTGAAAAATTGTAGGAGTTTCAGAGGTTTCTGTTATATATATATATATATATATATATATTAATAGACAAGTATAAATATAAAACTATAATATTATATATAGTTTAATTGAGCCTCATGTACATTTTTGTATTGGAAAATATTAATGGATGCCCTAAGAACATTGATTTAGGAGCTATTTTTAGAAACTTTTTATGAAAAAATTGATGAACTATTTTTTTATTATTGAGAAACCATACCAAGAAGCCTGGGAATTTATTCAAATTGATTAAATTTTTTAACTATTTTTTACATTTCTAATAAAAGTGAGGTCAAAACTATATATTTTTAACATGATTATATTATGATTTTGACTCATTTAACAGTCAAATTTAAACTTCATGGGCCTGAATTTAGTTTAACATAAAGTACTATGTGTTCTAACTTTGATGTAAGTAGCCGAAACTCCTTTAAAATACTGCTTCCATTATGCCCTGGTCCTTTACAAACGGCACTGCCATTCTTGCAGCCATGGCTTCCATGTGATCAATGCATGGTTGGTGGCTAGCTCATCAGAGCAACCATTTCTTCTTCTTTTATCTCAGATAATTATTCCAAGACCAGTCTCATTAGTTCTACAAAAGAGGGCTCCATAAATTTTTATTTTTATTTTTTATTTGATGAAGGGCTCCATCAAATTGGAGCACTTGAACGTTGAATCTTGATTTTAGATGCCACTTTAGACAAAGTATAGTTTAATTATAATCTAATTGAATATATAAATAGATTATATTATATAGATTTATGGTAAACAGCTGTTAAGATTCAGTATATCCACTAATGTAAATTACTTTGAAACTTCCTACTGACATGGTGACATTAATCAATTGAGTTCCTTTGGCAGGATTACATATGAAATCAAAAGTCGACAAAAGTCTTGAGCACAGCACCAAATGAATAAAAAACCCTGAAACTGTTCATTGTTTCTTGAACTTTCACAGAACATAGGAATCCAGTTTAAACTTGAGCTTGAATTTAGTTGAATATAAATAAGTTTTTTCTTGAATCGAGTTCAAGTAGTTCATAATCAGTCTATGTTCGACTAGTGCTTCTTGAATTTACTTTTATTTTTTATGAAACACAATAAATTTATTTAATTTTTATAAATTTTAAACAAATTAGGAAAATTACTAATTTGATATCATGGTCATTGGCATTATTATTATCTGGCTTGTTATTTTTCCTTTCTTTGATTATCTAGGATAATTATTTTAAGAATAGCCTCATCAGTTTCACGAAGGATGATCCCATTAAATTGGAGCATTTAAATCTTTATTTTAGATCCACTTTTACACAAAAGTATATTGTAATCATTTGAAAATTCCTACCGACATTAAATTTGAGTTCCTTTGGCTGGATTTCAAAAGTCATGAGCAGAGCCCCACCCAATGAATAAAGCAACCAATTCTTGGCGTGTTTCGTTTTGTATCTTTCTTGCTTTGTATCAACCTTTATGTAGTTTCTGAACACTTGTTTTCTTGAACCTTTCACAGAACATAATAACTCTCCTCATTTCCCAAATTTCTCTCGTTTCCACAAGCGAACCATGTCGATTGTCGGGGAGGCTGTCGCGGGAGCTGCTTTATCCGCTTTCTTTGATGTGCTGTTTGACAAGTTAAGCTCCTCTGATTTGTTGAACATCTTTCGGCAAGAGAAGGTTGATGCTGACCTCAAGAAGTGGAAGAAAACTTTGGAGAAAATCAGTGAAGTTCTGGATGATGCAGAAGATAAACAGATGACAAAGGGGTCCGTGAAGACCTGGCTGGGTGAGCTTGAAGACTTGGCTTATGATGCTGATGACATCTTGGACGAGTTTGCTACTGAAGCTTTGCGACGTAAGTTGAATGCAGAAGAACCCAGCACAAGTAAGATACGAAAGTTCATCCCTGCTTGTTGTGTGGGTTTCGATCCAAGTTCTATTGTGTTCGATGTCAACATGCCGTCCAAGATTAAAGTGATCAATACAAGACTGCAAAAAATATTGACTGATAAGGAAGATCTGGTGTTGATAAAAAATACTGAGGGAAGGAGGACTAGAACAATAAGACCAAGGCCGCACACAACTTCTGTGGTGAATGAAGGCCATACTTATGGCAGGGACGAAGATAAAAAGGCTATTGTCAAGTTGTTGCTCGAATCAGGTGATGCTCAACTCTCTGTAATTCCCATAGTTGGTATGGGTGGGCTGGGGAAGACGACTCTTGCCCAGCTGGTCTACAAAGACGATGGAGTGAGCCGTCATTTTGAGTTGAAAGCATGGGTTTGCGTGTCTGAAGATTTTGACAATCTAAGGTTGACAAAAGAAATTCTACACTCTTTTACTTCTAAATCTTGGGAAGATGATAGTACTTTAAATTCACTTCAAGGCGAACTGAAGAATACATTATCAGGGAAGAAGTTCTTGCTCATCTTGGATGACGTTTGGAATGAAAATTATGAATTGTGGACTGAACTACGCAAGCCTTTCGAATTTGGGGCTCAAGGAAGTAAAATTGTTGTCACAACTCGGAATGACGGTGTTTCATCGATAATGAGAACTACTCCACCGTACAAGTTGAAAGAGTTGTCACGTGATGCTTGTTTACGTGTATTTACCCACCACGCATTGGAGAAAACAGATTTTAGCGAGTATCCAGAACTTGAAGAATTTGGTCAAAAAATTGTAGATAGGTGCAAGGGAGCACCTTTGGCGGCAAAAGCACTTGGCGGCCTTTTACGCACTAAACACGATCCTTATGAGTGGGAAGATGTGTTAAATAGCAAGATCTGGGATATTTCTGAAGAAAAAAGCAGTATTTTTTCTGTTCTTAAATTGAGCTACCACTTTCTCCCTTCTCATTTAAAGAGATGTTTCGCCTATTGTTCACTATTCCCAAAGGATGATGAATTTGAGATGAAAGATCTAGTCTTGTTATGGATGGCAGAAGGTTTGGTTAAAAAAACAAATGGAAAGAAGTCAATGGAAGATCTTGGTAGTGATTATTTTCGTGATCTACTCAAGAGATCATTTTTTCAACAATCAAGCGATGATGAATCACTTTTTGTCATGCATGACCTTATGAATGATTTAGCTAAATGGGCAGCAGGAAACTTGTACTATAGGTTGGAGGATCAATTGGATGGCAGTAAGCAATTTGAGATTTCTACAAAGGTACGACATTTTTCTTATATTACTTCTTCAGATGATTGCATCATAAAAGTCGATGACTTCTCCAAAGATATGCATTTACGAACCTTCTTGTTGCTACCATTAAATTGCACAGGCCACATAACAAAATTTGATGCTAATTGTTTGTTGCCACAACTAAGATACTTGAGGGTATTGTCTTTAGGTGGATATGAAATCTATGAGCTACCAAGTTCAATTGGTGATTTGAAACATCTAAGATACCTCAACCTTTCTTATACTGAGATTACAATTCTACCAAAATCAACAAGTTCTTTGTACAACCTACAAACATTGATATTGAAAGATTGTGACTCTCTCACAAAATTACCAGAAAAAGTTGAAAATTTGGTCAATCTTCGACATCTCAATATTTCAAATGCAAATTCAATTAGAGAGATGCCAGCGGGAATAGCAAAATTAAAGAGCTTACAAACACTTCGCTTTGAGGATATGCATGGATGGGAAAATTGGATTCCTTGCAGAGTTGAGTGCGAAGAATTTCCTAGTTTGCGTGAGCTTTCTATCTCTAATTGCCCCAAATTGGAAGGAAAATTCCCCCATCATCTCCCGTCATTGGAAAAACTTTTCGTTGATGCATGCAAGGAATTGGTTGTATCAATTCCAAGCCATTCAGTGCTTCAAGAATTAATAATTTTGGGATGTAAAGAGGTTGTGCATGGGTATGTGAAGGTAGAAAAGCTAATAATAGAAAATTGTAAGGAGCTGACATCTTTATGTGAAGATGGGCTTATGTCCTTTGTAACACTAGAAATTGAAATCAAATTGTGCGAAAGTCTTGTAAACATCAAGTTGAAGTTGAAGTCTACATTAAGGACACTTACAATCCAGAAATGCAGTGCTTTGGAATCCTTGGAATTTGTGATGGATGAGGGAGGGGCTTCTTCAACTTCTTCTTCATTGATGAATGAGGAGAATCTTAGCTGCATTGGTAACAACAATGCATCTCTCCTTGAGCACTTGGAAATTTCTGATTGTCCATCCCTAAAATGCGTATCGACAATAGTCGACCTAGCTGCCATGCTTAAAGTCCTTGATATTAGAAGATGCCCAAATCTAACATCTTTAGGAGACACGTTACCTACCACCCTTAAAGTCCTTCGGTTATGGGGTTGTCCAAAACTGGAGTCAATAGTAGACAAGTTAAACAAGGATACGTTACTTGAAGAACTTTTTATTCTTAGTTGTGAAAATCTTATCTCTTTAGGAGATTTGCTCCCCACCAACTTGAGAAGGCTTGAAATCCTAAATTGTGATAAACTGGAGGCCTTGCCGAACAACATACACAACCTCAACTTTCTGCAAGATTTATCAATAAGGGACTGTCCAAGTATCGTATCCTTTCCGGAAGAGGGTTTCCCCACCAACCTTAGGGAGCTTAGCTTGTCTGGGGCGAATCTCTGTGAGCAAGTATTTGAGTTGGGATTGCACAGACTCACGTCGCTTACATATCTCCGGATTGCTGATGGAATTATGGATTCGTTTCCAGAAGAGGAAGATGGGAAGACGATGTTGATGTTGCCTACATCTCTCACTACCCTGAAGTTTCATAATTGTCCATATTTGTCATTCCTCTCTGGGAAGTTCTTTCAAAACCTCTCTGCACTTGAAGAAATTTCCATCTCTCTGTGCCGTAAACTCGCATCTCTCTCAGAGGAGTGTTTTCCTCCCTCACTTCAGAAACTTGATATTCGTAAATGTCCGGTGCTGAAACAAAAGTACGAGAAAGACGGAGGGATAATGTGGTCAAAGATTGCCAACATCCCTTCGGTTAAAATTGATCGCGTGGAGCAGCAGAAATAATTTTGCAAAACAGAGAGATCTTCCTTCCAGGTACAACGTTATTTTGTTTCATAATATTTCAGTTCAAGAATTTTTACGATTATACAATAAAATCCTCCCTGTTTGTGTATTTAAACAATATGAATATAAAAATTCAAACCCTAACCCAAGCTAATTCTTGCAGTGTTGCAGTAGAGGCTAGCTTCAAAACTTGGAGGAGGTATGTTAAAATTTGGCTCCTGTATGTTCAATCTTTTTTCTTCTTTTAACAATTGAACTTCTGGCACCTTGAATTTTTTGCTCATCTCTTATACTTGTTAGTTATTTGAATTATATGAACCCGTTATTCCTAAGGGCATATAGCTGTTTGATGAAATGCCTGAAATAGATATTGTATTGTGGAATTTGAGAACCTTTAAAAATAGTACTAATAATACTTAGGATCCCATTTGCATAGCAGGATGATTATTGTACCATGTAGTGTGATGATTGCAGGTTACATATCAAGTTGAGGAACAATGATCAGTGGAGATATGCACATAATGGCAGGATGGCTTTTTAATATGATGCCTGAGCAGCATGTCATTTTAACCAAAGATCATGCCTTGCACGGATGATCAAAGCATTCTCACCTCTGCTGCAGATGGCAAGTACTCATTCTACATTAATCAAAACTAATCCAAATCATTTGTTACAAAATTTTCAAGCATTTCTTTTATAATTTTTGGTCAAAGGTTCCATATACTGAAAAGGAATTTTATTCGTAGTTTTCATTGGGTGGACTATTTAAAATATACCTTAGTGAGATAAATTTTGGTTTTTTGTGTGTTTCACGTCTGTGACAAACTGTACCTATTAAGATCCATATGAAGCCTTACTCTGTGGGTAATTGGCTTGGGAACAGAAATAGTTCATTGGCTAATGAAAATTACTTAAAAAAGAAAAAAAAAATTGTAGATTTGTCAGTTCAACATAATAAATTACTCTTTTGCAGCTACAGGCTGTGGGTGATTTAGGCTTTCAGAAACAAAGCTACCGCCAAAGGCAGTGAGTGAGACCAATGCTGTGACAGTGCTTGATAATAGTAAGAAAATGGAGCAGCTTTATTGGGAGGCTTACTTGTTAAAGAAGGACCAAGTTATCAAGCTGAGGGAAGTATTAGAGGCTGACAAGAATGGCAACTTCTGGTTATGCAGCATGTGATAAGAGATGAAGTTGGAAAGGTTCATGCTTGTTTTGCAAGGACAGAATGGGTAATGCTGTTACTGCTGGATTCTTTAGCTGCGAAAAAAATTCCAAATCCATTGCCTTCCTCCTACTTTTGAGACAAGCTTTGTGGCCTTGAAGCATATGTGAATTCAAAGTGTTTTTGTGGGCAAATAGCTTGAGAAACTTTTTGAAAATACACAAAATCAGGACTGGGTGAGTGCAGGTGTTATTGGTGACCTTCAAAGCGTATTAACCAGTGTAAGAAGTGTTGGCTCTAAAAGAATTGATCCCAGAATTCTTTGTCAAGTCGGGCACTACGCAAAGATGACATCAAATTGCTAAATGAATATCTTTTGGTCCTCTGCTGGTAGGTAGGGGCTCTATTTTGGTCCTGACTGTATCAAACCTTTTGCTGTGTTTGTGTCCTGTCTCCTTTGTATCTAACTTATGTTTTGTTTTGTGCCTAATCCAAGTTACTAGTTTACACTATATAGTAAGGGATGCGGTTGACGTGCAACCAGTTTGACCAATTTGTTGGAAGATTGTTTTTTGAAACCTTAGTTTCAGGCTAAGTAATCAAACAATCTTGGCTTAAAAAATCATTCAGACGGCATTACACTTTGTGCTTGAAATCATAGCTTTTCGATCAACCACTATGGTGAGCTTGATAATTTACTATGTAGTTAGACCATCAATATATTTTTTTCCCCTTCTAAATTTTTCTTGATAGTGTTAGCACAGAAATTTCAGCGTTTGATTTGTTTATCTAACTTATATTCAATTCAAGTTTTCAGCTACTCTTTGATGATGGATGGTTGCATTCATGACAGGCTAATTAGTAATACCCAACATGGATTTTTGTAAGGGTCATTATAACCCAACATGTATTTTTGTAAATTTTACTATAAAGCAAGATGATAGTTGTCACTGAATTTTTCATTGAAAATTTTCAGGAAAGTTTTTCATTGGTTGTACTGTTTAAAGGAGGCCAACCTGTTAATTATATATGTGCTAAACCATTGAGAACATGGAAGCAGCAAAACATTTGAACTCAGTTTGCAAGTCTGGTAATTACAAATATTTTCCTTATCTTCTTTCATGTTTAAGTATATATATGCCTTTGTTTGCTTGTTCTGCCTGTTTTCTTATTTGTCTTGGTGAATAGTACTGTGCGTCCACTTCCTCGCTAAATGATTTGATCTTGAATTTGTCCACAGGCATCTGCAATTCCAATAAGAGACATTTGGAAGCAAAAGTACCACAAGGCAATAAATGCTCTCTTCATATTTTTGTGGATTCCCTGCCCCTTAGATGTACGTATCATAAACTCACTTGTAATAGAATTGCGAGGAACATTCAAAGCACCTATGCAAACTTTACCAACTTGTCTCTCCTATTTATATATGTATATTAAAAAAATCCACTGTTATTTGCTATCACAATATTGCAATTAAAGAATATGTTGAAAGAACAAAATCAGCTTCTTTCCTCCATGTGTGTGTTTTCCCCTTTCAGAGCTCATGACCATTTTCAAGGATTTCACAATGGAAATAAGCAAGGAGGGCCAGTAGGAGAAGGGAGGTTGGACCGTAATTCATAAATATTCTTCTTAGTGTGTACCTGATCTCTATATAAAGCTGATTCCACTTCAGGTTGTTTACTATTATCACTTATTTGTATTTATGATCCTTCTTTACTTGGTTAATTCTTCAGTCACAGATTAAACCTTCCCACTATACTACCATCTATGTAACCTACTTAATAACTCCATTCAGTAAACATAAACTGAAAGGAGGGCTTTTCTGCAGCTAGTAAATGAAAGAAAAATGCATTTTAGTATGGTGTAGTTTCCCAAAGCTATGTATAAAATTGAAAAACAACACTCAAGAACCTGAATATGCAGAGTTTCAGAAACAAATGCTAATCATATGATAGATTTTAATTTTAGACAGAAAATGGGAAACTTTCTACATATTTCTTGTTAATCTAAATTTAAGTTAATTTTGGTATGGCGGATGATTCACCTGATTATGTTCCAGTGGAAAGAACCTTCCATGCTATTATATGAACTTTGGAAGTAAAAATTCACTGCTGATGGTAGCTCTTGTTGAATACTCAAGGCATATCTTATTTGCTGACTGTTTAATTTTTTCTTTTTCCATTTCTTTTCTGTTTTATTTTTTGATGTTCCTCTCCACTGGTGATTCTATGGACTGCTTGGCATTGTGGCATAATCTCCAGAGGTCTTATAGAGCAATGAGAGGAGGCATTCTGGTCTGACAGAGCCAAAAACCTAATCGACTTTTCCACCCATGTTTATGTAAATAAAAAGGTCAGTGCCCCTTTCTTGACTTTGTTCATCTTTTGAAACACCATCAAGTTAGAGATAACTTATTGAAATTTTTGTTGAATTCTTTTTTTTTTTTGTTCATTTTCAAAGTTTTGTCTCTTTAGTTTAGTGTATGCTATAGTACCTTCCTTCCCATAAATATAACATAGCAAATATAGTATTAAAAACCAAGACTCATAGTTGTAACTTAATTTTCGTTGTAAACTTTCAGGCAAGTTTTTCATAGGTAATTCGACCTGAAGGAGGCAAACCAGTTGTCGACCTAAAGTTTTATCTCTATGGATGACGATCCTTTTTCTTCTGCTATTCATGTTATTATAGCCACTCTGTGCTATTTCGAAATGCTGGAATGTGGGACACGTTTGAAGGGAAGGTTGTCATGCTTCTCATGCTCTTAACTATTACAGTCACATGATCACGATCTGTCAAGAAGCAATGGTTGGGAATCACTGTAATGAGAACCTCCTTTGTGTAATTGGATGCGATTTGTAGATTGTTGGGCATGGCAAGTGGGAGTTGGTACCAAAAGAAAGAGTTGCTGGTGAGGTGTAGGCTTTGTCAGACAATTCAGAAACCTTATGTACTTATGAAAGGCATGCACTGCACTTGTAGTTATCAGTAGCCTCTGAGGTTTGCAGCCTTTGTTGTGGAAGTGGTAGAGACAAGCTGTTAAAGAAGACATTGCTTTGCTGTGTTTGTGACTTTTAAGCTATAGTTTCGTCAAGTCCCTAGCCGAATGCCCACTAATTCTCGGCTTGCCAATTCGACATCTTCCTTTTTTCTGCTCTGGCCTAGTCCTCTTTGTAATGTGACTTTAATGTTAGACATCATATGTACCATAGGGGTATTTTTAAGCTGTTTTTCACTTTTTTGGCTTCGTCTAAAAGGAATCAAGCTTACCAGTTTACAAAATATAGTTAAGGATGCAGTTGACTTGCCACCAGTTTGACCAATGTGTTAAAATTTGTTCTTTGAAATATTGTCTCAGCCATCAAATAATCTTGGCTTAAAATATCATTTGGACTGCATCAGACATTTTGCTTGAAATTATAACTTTAAGATCTACCATTGTTTGGACTGTAATTTACTACTCTTAAGACCAGCATCATTATTTTCAAAACTTTTCTAGACAGTGAAAGCACAGAAATTTTAGCCTCTACTATGTAGTTTTATCCAGCTCAATTTCATTTCAAAAATTTTCTAGACAGAGAACCAGAAATGATCTCTTGCTGAATATGCAGAGTTTTTTCAAAACAAACTCTGGTTTTATATATATATATATATGAAATCTAGCTAGAAATGGGGAACTTTGGCTTCTTATTTCACTCTGTCATGCATGACCTCATGCATGATTTAGCTCAATGGGCAGCGGGAGACTTGTGCTGTAGGTTGGAGGTTCAATTGGCTGGTAGTAAGCAATCTGAGATTTCTACAAAGGTTCATCATTTTTCTTATATTAAACATTCAAATGATTGCATCCAAAAGTTTGATGAGGACTCCAATCGATTATGAATTGAGGATCTGGTAGTGAGGCAGGATCTCATGTCTACAATGGCAGACTGATCTGCACCTAACTTGATGGCTTCTTTGCTCGCTCTTATGAACCTTAAAACAGCACCCCTCACGTACTCATGAGCTTCTTTCACATTCATCTTCTTGCTCATTTCATCTGGGAAGCTGCTTAAGAAGTGGTCACCATTAAGAACAGCTGCTAGTTGAACTACCTCACCTTGAAACTCTGATAGCCCACTGTCTTCCTTTGCTTCTGTGGTTCTCAATGGTGTCACATCTGGTAGGGTCTCTGTGATAAATGCATAATACACTAGCTAAGATTTCTTCTAGAAATAGCTTGAAACATTTAAAATAAAAAAGAACACAAGTACAGTTCCCTAGTTGCATTAATTAGGTCCCTCAATTAAATTCAATTTTATGGCTGCATTGAGTAATGCCGTTCAAACATTGTTATCTTAAATTTAGCCATGTAGCTTATAGCCCAATGTAGCTTGGGAACCTAAGCTGTAACACCTAAGGCAACTGAGGAACCGTAGTTAAGTTTTAGTGCATAGAAATTAATCTCAAAATGTTATAATGGGCCTGAAATAGTAGGATGGATACCTGGGCAATCAGTTCTAGAAGAAGTTAATTCCCCAACAACCTGCTCAAATGTCCCAGCCCATGCATCCCTGTGAGCCAAGAAGTTAGAGGAGAGGTTGAACATCTTAATGGTGGCAGGGATTGAAGGGTGCTCAAACTCAGAGTTTGGAGCAGGCCCTTTTGGGCTACTTATCACTGTGAAAACTGACGCAGATCAGTACAATAAAAAGTGAAAGTGAGACTACAAAACATGTAAACTCAAGTTTGAAGCTTCAAACACTCAGGCGAAAATATGGACCAATGCATTAGGTAGTAACCAAAGCACTATAACAACCAAATCATTATTAACCTCCCCTTTCTGGTGGTAATAAACAATCAATTTCCAACTTGTAAAATAAATTTGGCTCCAACCCAAATACTCAAATGTGTATAGAAGACGAGCATTTGGAAAATTAAGCACCACCTAATCCAACTTAATCTCAGCAATAACAAAATAGAATTCGAACCTTACCAACCATAAAAACTAGCATTCTATAATATAATATATTTCAAAAGCAATTCAATACCAAACACAATTCTGTGTATCTCAAAGCATTTCTAACATCAACAGTTCAACACAAAAAGTCTTTTAACTGGATTGACAAACATTAAAGGTTAAAGCATGAAAATTTGAGCTTACGAGTCCCTTTCTTGATCCAAGGAGAGACCATAATTGTTGGCACACAAACACCGAACACCAAGCCTATCAAACTTGAAGAAATAAGGAGCTGGCAGTGGTTAGGGTTTGGGCTGTCACTTATGGCAACTAGAGCTTAGGTTGTAGCCGGCGGCGGCTAGGGTTTGGATCTCCACCCGCAACGGGTTAGTGCTTTGTACAATCGGTAGAAAATATTTTTTTAATTTGGTACCGGGTTGTAAATATTGTTTGTGTAAATTTATTTTGTAATTTTTTAATTAAAAACATGTCACGTCATTAAAAAAATGCCAAGTGATTGTTCTATTAGCCACATAAGTAACACTATTAATAGCAGTTAGTAAAAAGACTAATACAACTCAATTTTAAAACTTGAGCAACTAATTGTGCTCGTTTCAAACTTGAGGGACCAATTGCGTACACAGGATAAACTTAAGGGACCAATATTGTAGTTTGACCTTTTATTTTCACCATACACTTATTTTGTTGTCTCTATATAACATCAAAAGCTTTTCTCATGCATTTGAGATTCGGAATATGCACACTCGATGTCCTAGAGTAAGTTAGTGAATAAAGTTAAGGACTAATGCCTTCTTCATCAATAGACAAAAATAAGTGAAAAAATAAGTATGGCATTATATCAAGAAAAAAAAAAGAAAAAGAAAAAAAGAAAAAAAGGAGAACTTATAAATTATAGCAATTAAATATTAAAAAGAAAAAAAAACTGTATTATTATTCAATAAACCAATTAATCAAAGACCGATAAACAAAGGCAGGTCTTTTACACGCATTCACTAGCTTCAATTATTTAAATCAACAAATGCAGTGCATATGTCATGTGTAAGTTAAATGTACCAGACTGGAGGAGCAAAGGGAGAGAGGGATTTGCCTCATAATGCTGCTTAATTGTTTCATCTTCCATGCTAAATACACCCATATCGTACCCTCCACCATTTAAGCTATTAAGATATTAGTCAACATCGTCATCTGTAAAATAGATACAATTAGCTTTGCATCCATTGAAGCTTGATGCAGACAAAGACATTGATGAATTGTCACCCGCAAACAATGCTTGATCACCCAAGCTTTCAACATTCACCCAATCATATTCATTTTTGCTTTTCACTTCAGTAGAACATTCTAATTTTAAAACTTTGAACCCAGTTGTCACATATGGAATTTCATAGATTAATTCTTGTCCTAGTTCTTGTAATTGTGATTGTTCTTGATCTTGATCTTGTTCTTGTTTGAATTCATCTTCAAGAACGTTCACATCCTCAATATCATCTTCAAAGTCATCATTAATGAATTCATCGGTATAATAAACAGGACCACCTTGTATGCGTGAAACCAACAAAAGATCTCCCGATGATTGAACAAGATACTTATTGGATACAATCCTCAGGTTCTTTGCAGACTGTAATACATTCAGCGAACGCAATATCACCATCAATGTGACAAACAAAAACATTACCATGATTGTTTACTGCATAAAATTTTCCCTTGTAGAGTGCAATGTAATAAAAACATCGAGAATCACATTTTATATCAATCCAAGCTCTATATCCCAGTCTAGTGAAGGCCAATGTTTTAAAATTAGTATAGATAACCATGATTATGCAATCACGATTATATTCATGAGTTACAGAGTTCCATGGATTCCTCGACAAAACACACTTGTAAAGAAAGACATCACGGTAATCTAAAGGGATGAGTTCAAAATTGCGATAACGGTCCCAAACATATGGATGAGGGGGAAGACTTAACTGGTGTTTAGACAATGGATGAAAGAGATTCATCTGGGAATCAATGCCTACACTGAGAAACCATCCAAAAGATGTTCCAATGCATATTCTTCCAGCAAGTTCAGGCAACTTGAAGTTGTAAACTTTAGTGTCGAATACATTGAAAAATATACGTGTATGATTTTTTTGTTCCTTCTCTTTAGCAAGCAGAAGCCAAGGGCACCTAGGAGATAATGGAAGCTTTATCATTGAATAGACACGCTGCCATGCCTTGCAGACGGCACCAAAGTTGACAAAATCATCATAGACTGATATACAACACGCTATTTCAGAGAGAATAAGATCCGGAAGATCAGCCCACTCAGACATGATGCTAATGGTGTGAGACTGAAAAAACAAGTCAATTTAAAATTTCAGTGCGCCATCACAAAGAAAATTGATTATAAAGAATATTATTATTAGTGGCAAACGGCAACATGTAATATGCTAAATAATAAATCATGTTTGTATTTAGTAATTTCATACCAAGTCTACACACACTCATAAAAACAGAGCAACTTCTCTGGCAGAGAACCAAAAAAAAAAAAAAAAAAAACCAACTAGCACTACTATTACATAAATCATGTTTGTAAGAACAAGAAAACACATAAACATAGATATGATCCAAAGAGAAAAAAATAAAAAGTAATTTGAAGAATATTGTATAGGTAAAGTACCCACCAACCAAAATCAACAAAACAGAAAAAAGAAAAGCAATTTGCTGATGGAAAAACACAGAAACTTACCTAAGACTTTGTTTTGGTTTGGAGGGAGGGGTGGTGCCACCTTAAGCTCAAGGTGGCCAGGACCACCCTGACCAGAAATTTTTTATTTTTATTTTAATTTTTTTATATATAATAATTTTAAAAAATTTATTTGTTTACCTTTCAACAAAAATTTGGGAACACTTTCAATTTTTTTTATGCTAATAAAATTAAATTTTGCTTTATAATTTGTTCTATATTTAGTGGATGAATGATTACTTGGTTGTATATATAAAAAGATATGTAACTTGTAGCATTAATAATGAGACTATCATTCATTGATTTCAAAATATGAAAACTTGTAGAACGCAATTGTAAATTTTATGTATTTGCTTGTTTTTCTTATTTTTTATTTTTTATTGTTGTTGTTGTCAATATATGAATTTCTCTTTTTATTAGATTGTATAATTTATGCTTCTTAAGGAACACTCTAAGAAAAATTCCTGAAACCACCATTGTTTGGAGGGCAGACCCTTTGGCTGATTGATGAAGAGAGCGAGGGACTGTTGAGAGAGAGAGAAGGCACGGCACTAGGGTTTATTTCAAAACCCTCAAAAATAGAGAGAGAGAGAGAGAGAGAGAGCTAACGAAGTGGTAGAAAAAAAAAAGAAAAAAAAAGAAGAGGATAGAGATTAGAGAGGAGTAATAATACATATGTGGAGGAGAAAAAAAGAGGGAAAAAAATTAAGAAAAGAAGAAACATATTGGATGAAAAATAAAATAAAGAATAAAGAGACAAGGGAAAAATAAAAAAAAATTAAGAAATTAAAATCGAGGAGAAAAAAAGAAGAAGAAGAAATTTATTGGATAAAAAAATAAAATTAAAAAATAAAGAGATAAGGGAAAAATTAAATAAAGAATAAGAAATTAAAATTGAGAAATGCTACCACAATATTTTCACAACAAATTTTCAATATTAGACTGCTACTAGCTAAATCTTAAATAAATGTTGTATTCAAATTAAAACTAGTAACAATTTACCACAAATGAAAATCAACAATAAATTGCATGGTTTAGTTTGCCATCACTTGTATTAATTGCAAAAAACCTTAACAGAAATCAAAAAGGTTTTTATTTTTTATTTTTTTATTTTTATTTTTATTTTTTATTAAAAAAAAAAAACATAGTTTGGATCCTTTGCATATTTCATGTAATCAAACGCTCACCCGTAGATAATCAAGCCTATTTTTTCCTTTTGCTTTGGATGGAATTATACAAACCCTAAATTTTGGGATAGATTTGAGACATACTTTGGGATTTCTATATTCTATTTATAATTTCCTTCAATTAGCAAATAAATCAAGAAATTAAGGACCCAAATTGAACATTTGAACTACCCAAAAATAAATAAATAAAAATGGCTCCTTGATATATTATTAAGATCTTGCATATTAGGATTAGGTTTTATACCTAAATCGGGGATTTTGTATTTTGAATATCAATTATTAAAATTTATTGCTCACAAATGTAATTAAGGGTACCAACTAAAGATTTAAACTCCTAATTTGGTTAGAAATTGACTAGAGTAAATTGATTCAATAAAAGAAGGGTTTTTTTTTTTTTTTTTTAATAAATAATTGGAGTTGTGAAAATTAGGTTTTTTCAATTCGGTTAGGGTTTAACCAAATTGGATGGAATAAGATATAATTAGGACATCTAATTAGGTTTTTTTATAAAAAAAAAATAAAAAATAAAACATCAACTGGGTAAAGACATTATAAATTTGGGGATAATCAAAGAATTATTAAAGTTAGGACTCTTGCAAAATTTGGGGTTTTTGACATTCTTAATCTGTTTAAGTCAATTGAAGGTGCACTTATCAAATTAAGATACCTAATTTGTAATTTATAGGTCTTCAATATCTAATTGGGCGAGGTGATCAATGGTTATGATTTTACAAAGGAAAGCTACCAGTAGAATTAGAACTTTAGAAGTTTACACTACAATTCCCTTTACCTATACTTTTTTTACTACTTAAGGAAGATATATTTTTCCAAACTGTTAAACGATTACTTTGTTCCCTACATTACTGTTATTTATACTTATCTTTTTAGTGGAGTACGTATTACTGAAGGTTTGGCCTCTCTTTCAAGAAAGTCTGTTTCTTTTAAACATATACAATCTAAATTAAAAACATAATTAAATATATTGAGAAAAAAAAAAGCAGACCCTTTTGATTGGTTAATGGAAATCACAGATCTCTATACATTGTTCTGGTTTTATTTATTTATTTCTTTTCTATTTTGTATTTAAATTACTTTTGCTTTCGGCCTTTCTGGGTTATGGAATAACATAAAGAGAAGTTGCACACTACTAAAAAAGCATAAAGTCAAATTTCTTTGCTTTAATTCATAAAACAATGTAGCAGACATAGCACATATTAGCTCATAAGTTAAAATATCAAACAAAAACACCAATCATAGCTGCAACAACAGATAGCCGGACAAATTTACCGAAAGTGATTATCAAACTGACTACTAACACAAGTTTTCTATGCGCATGTACAAAGCTCAAATGCTATAAATATGACCAGCAATAAATGCAACGGTAATCATAGAAAAACTAATATATAAATTTAAAATTCAAGAACAAAATTTTCACAAAAAGAAAGGAAAACTCTTATTCACCTTTTCTTGAGAGTATGTGCTTTGTTTTGTTAAGCAAAGATTATACATTTGAGAGATAGTTGAAAGCAAAATGTGAAGATCCATGTGAGAGCGAAATTTTGTGAGTTTTAAGGGGTGAAGGTGTAGGAAGGTTTTTTTAAAAAAAAAAAATTAATGATACCAAATGTTTCTTAAAGGTTGTATGCTTTATGTTTATATGAACAATGAATGGGATTTTGTAGTGCGCAAGTTAAATGATCTTGCTTAGGTGAATGATCATGATTATTGTGGTTTTCTTAACTTTCGTGTTAGGTGTTAACGTATGTACAAAATTTTAAATAGGATAGATGGTGCAAAATTTGCTATCTAATTTAGAATTTAAATTAGATTTTCTCTTAACTTTGATTATAAATATATACATTGATATAAATATAGATATAGATTAGATTATATAAGCTAACAAAAGTACATAATAATTTTTGGATTAAGTTTAATTACAAAATTTATTGTATCTTAAAGCTACAAATTCACTCAATAAAATAAATATTACTACATATTTCTAAAATCTAACTGTTAAATTGAATGCTCTTTACGCTCTTAAAACACGTCAAATTTTGTGTCTATTGAATATTATTTACTATATGATCTATAAGTTTATATTTTATGTAGAAATTTAAATTACAAAACTTGCAATTTAAAAAATTTACCTTTGATAACATAGCTATTGATCTTTAATTTTCTTAAAATTTTGCAAGTATGAAGGATATAAGAAGAAGATATAATCCAATGGTAGAATTGTCAAAATTCATCTCTAATAAAAAGATATTGAATAAAGTTATAACCTAAAACTACAACAAATTTTGTAGTTAAACTTTATTAATAATTTTTCTAAAATTTAACAAACTAAGCCCAGCATTAAACGTGGTTGCAAGATTGCCAGCATTGACATTAAATTTTTTTCCTAATTAAATATGAGTTTCATTAAAATTTTTTGTTAACCTTTTCATTAGAGTATTTATTAATTTTTATTCCAAAATTAGGATTTGAGTTCAAACCTTTTTTGGGGTTATTTTAAAATTTTACCATAGAGAATTGTACTTGAATAAAAGTTGGATACTTGCTAATATACACATAAAAAAGATCTAGAACAAAATAAATAATTTTAAGTTTAGATTTCCAAATGTAATATAATTATATTTCTTAATATATTGATTATATTCCCCTACCTAACCCTAGGCATATCCTAACAGATATACAAACTCATAATCCTACTTGCTTGTAAGCAATTCTAAAATCGTTTCTACCACTTAAGAGTGTCATTGTCGAAGAGTCAGCAAAAACAAAAGTGAATTTTTACTGGAAAAAATTATTTAACAATCAAAATACTATGAAAATGAGGTCTTCTTAGAACAAAATCAAGAACTTGCGTGGTTTGGTTGGCCTCCCTTGCCTTTAACTTAGACTTCCCTTGCTCTCCCACATGTTAATTTTGAAAAACCTAAAAAGATTATTTATTTATTTATTAGTATTATTTTTACCCTGTTTGGATCCTTTGCATATTTCATGCAATCAAACACTCACCAATAAATAATCAAGCCTATTCTTTCATTTTGATTTGGATAGAATTATATAAAGCTTAAATTTAGGGATAAGTTGAGTGCATGGTTTTGGGATTTCTATATTCTATTTATAATCTCCCTCAATTAACAAATAAAGCATGAAATTGAGAACCCAAATCAAACATTTCAACCAACCATTGATTAAAAAAAAAAATAAATGGCTCGTTGACATATTATTAAAGATCTTGCATATTATGATTAGGTTTTATGCCTAAATTGGGGATTTTGTATTTTGGCTATCAATTTATTAAATTTTATTGACAAATGTAATTAAGGGTACAACTAAAGATTTAAACTCTCAATTTTGCTAGAATTTGGCTACAGCGAGGTGATTCAATAAAATATGTGTTTTTTTAGTAATTGGATTATTGCGAAAATTAGGTTTTCCCAATCTGGTTAGGGTTTAACTAAATTGGATGGAATAGTGTATAATTAGGACATCTAATTCGGTTTTGTTTTAAACACCAATTGGGTAAAATTATAGATTTGGGCTTAATCAAATAATCATAAACATTTAATTAAGGACTTAAGCCAAATCTTGGGGTTTTGATGTTCTTAATCTTTTTATGTCAATTAAAGGTGCACTTATCAAATTAAGATACTTAATTAATAATTATAGGTCTTCAATATCTAATTGGGCGAGGTGATCAATGGTTATGATTTTACAAAGGAAAGCTACTGGTAGAATTAGAAGTCTGCACTACTTTCCTTTTATCTATACCTTTTTACTATTCAATCAAGGAAGATATATTTTTCCAAACTATTAAATGGTTACTTTGTTCGCCACATCACAACTATTTACTTGTCTTTTGACTTTTTAGTTGGGTATGTATTACTGAAAGTTTGTTTCTTTTGATCATCTACATTTTTTTTTTGAATAATTGATAATGTTAATTTTTACTAATCACATGATATTTTTATTTTCACCGTTCACCTATTTGGTTGTCTCTCTGTATAACATCAAAAGCCTTTCACATGCATTTGACATCCAGAATATGCACAATTTAAGTCCTGGAGTAAGGTAGTGAATAAAATTAAGGACTAATGCCTTCTACGTCGATATCAGTGAAAAACATAGGTGTGGCATCATACCATGAAAACAAATAAACGCAGAGAACTTATAAATTATAGCAATTAAATATTAAAAAAGAAAAAACAGTATTATTCAATAGACCAATTAATAAGAGACTGAAAAACAAAGGCAAGTCTTTTACACATTCACTGGCTTCAATTATTTAAATCAACATATGTAGTACTACTAGTGCATATGTGTAAGTTAAATGTACCAGACTGGAGGAGCAAAGTAAGAGAGGGATTCCCCTCGGTAATGCTGCTTAATGTTTCCATCTTCCATGGTAAATACACCCATGTCATACCCTCCACCATTTAAGGTAGCAAGAAAGAAGTCAAAATTGTCATCCGTAAAATAGATACAATTAGCTTTGCATCCATTGAAACTTGATGCAGACAAAGAAACTGATGAATTGCCACCCACAAACAATGCTTGATCATCCAAGCTGTCAACATTCACCCATTCGAATTCATTTTTGTTTTTCACTTCATTAGAACATTCTAATTTTAGAACAATGAACCCAAGTGTCACATAAGGATTTTCATCTTCAGACTCATCTTCATCTTCAGAGTCATCGTTAATGAATTCATTGTCTTGATAATGAGTGCCGCCTTGTATGCGTGAAACCAACAAAAGATCCCCCGATGATTCAACAAGATACTTATGGATATAATTCTCAGTTTCCTTGTAGATTGCAATACGTTCAGCGAATGCAATATCATCCTTAATGTGACAAACAAAAACGTCGCCATGATTGTTTACGGCATAAAATTTGTCCTTGTAGAATGTAATGTCATAAAAATTTCGAGAATCACATTTTATATCAATCCAAGCTTTATATCCCGGTCTAGTGAAGGCCAATGTTTTATAATTAGTATGGATAACCATGATCATGCAATCACGATCATATTCATGAGTTACTGAGTTCCAAGAATTCCTTGATAAAACACACTTGTAAAGAAAGATATCACTGTAATCTATAGGATCGAGATCAAAATTGCGATTATAACGTTCCCAAACATATGGATGAGGCGGAAGACTTAACTGGTGTTTTGACAATGGATGAAAGAGATTCATCTGGAAATTGGTGCCTACACTAAGCAACCATCCAAAAGATGTTCCAATGCATTTTTTTCCAGCAAGCTCAGGCAACTTGAAGTTGTAAAATTCATCGCCAAATAAGTTGTAAAAGACACGTGTATTAATTTTTTGTTCCTTTTCTTCTGCAAGGAGAAGCCAAGGGCACGTAGGAGATGACGGAGGATTTTCCATTGAATAGACAGTCTGCCATGACTTAGACATGATGTTATGTTGTAAGAGACTGAAAAACAGTAATAAACAAACAAGATTTTAGAATTTGTCAATCTAAAATTTTAGTAAATCATAGCAATTTTTTTTTTTTTAATTATTAGTGGCAAAATGTAATATACTAAATAATAAATCACACAAGAATTAAAGTTGTACAGAGAATTCCTAGTTTCAAAACCTTCGTGATTTACGTATGTGCTTAAGAGTAAGAGTTGCGGCTACCTTATACATAATATATACACCTTAAATAGAAAAAGAAGATTTAATTTTTATTGAATAAAAAAGGCAATTTGAAGAATATTAACAAAATTACTCACTAACCAACATTAACAAAAGAAAAAGAAAAGTAATTTTCTGAGGGAGGAAACAGAAACTTACGTAGGACTTTGTTTGGTTTGGAGGCAGACCTTCGAAGAAAAGTAACTTGTTGAGAGAAAGGGAGAATTATTAAGAGAATTAGGGTTTCATTCAAAACACTATTGACTCAGGGACTATAGCCCATATTATATACTACCATTATTATATACCTTGTTCTAGTAGAATAAGGATTCTTGGATTCTTAAAAAAAAAAAAAAAAAAAAAAAAGATTCTTGTTTTTCTTGGTTAGGTTAGGTAGAGACGTAGGAGTACATGTATTCACATTTTAGTTCTTTTTCATGTGTGTAAATCACTTGTTAGATTTTATAGGATCTAGTTAAAAAGTAGGTATTTTGTAGGACCATCTTTAGTTTACTCACAATTTTTTTATTTTACAATTTTCACTTTTTAATTTTTAATTTTTTAATTTATTTATTCAAAGATTGAGACTAAAAATTGTTGTTTTTACCCCTTTTATTTTCAGCCATAGCTATTGCATTAGATTATCTCAACTCAAAAAGTAGGGAACATGAACACCATGTCACAACAACTGAAGGACAAACTAATTTTCATAGGATATATCAAACTAATACAGCACTAAGGCCAGAATTGACATTGGGTCTGGGTCTCTTAAAACAGCTGCAACGGTTGGCCCTACTACAACTTTACCAAGGGGGACGGCCCAGCCTCCATACTAATGCATTTTTTTTTTTTCTTTCTAATTAGATACTATCTTCATCCAAATTTTTTTGTTAATCTTTTCTTTGAATTATTTATTCATTTCAATTCCAAAAATAGGATTTGGAGACGAACCAAAAATTTTCAGTTATTTTAAAATTATACCTTGTGCAATTAAAAATTATCATGGCTATTATTTTAACAATAATAAATATATACTATTTTTAAGAGGAGTAGTTCTTAGATACTCTTGGAGTATGGTAAATATTGTTTCCTCTTCTGACATTTATGATAGGGTTTACTTATTACATTTATGGTGGGGTTCACATTTATGATGGAGTTCATTTATTAAATTTCACTATACTTCAAGAGTACTTAAATTTTTTTTCCATTAACAAGACTCTCTATCTTTATGTCCAATTTTGAGAAGTTCGAATACTCTTAGGGCACGTTTGGTATACTATAATAATTATTACAATGTAATAGAAATAATTATTACAAGTAATACAGGAAGTTGGAATGGCATTAGGGGTGGCAATTCGTGTTTGTGTGTCGGGTTCATGTCGTGTCAACTCATGAGTGTCTGGCTATATGAGTCAACACTAACCCGACATAGTTATTAAACGGGTCAAGATTCCTCAATCCTAATACGACTTATTTATTAGACGGGCCAGTTGTGTCAACTTAATTATCAGATTTTATCAACAAAAAAAAAAAAAATTATTATTAACCAAATTGATATGGATTATGAAAAACCAAACAAATACATATTTTTAAATATAATATTTAAAACTAATAAGTAGTTACATCACAAATAATTATTCAAAATTAAAGCATATTTCAATATCACGAATAATCAATCATAAAATGTGAAACAAAATAAACAACAACTAAGGGTTTGAAGGGTATATTTGTAAAATATCATTTAATTAAACAGGTTAGATGAGTCAAATGGCATTAGGGGTGGCAATTCGTGTTTGGGTGTCAGGTTTATGTCGTGTCAACTCATGAGTGTCCGGCTATATGAGTCAACACTAACCCGACATGTTTATTAAACGGGTCAAGATTCCTCAATCCTAACACGACCTATTTATTAAACGGGCCAGTCGTGTCAACTTAATTATCAGATTTTATCAATAAAATAAAATTTATTATTAACCAAATTGATATGGATTATGAAAAACCAAACAAATACATATTTTTAAATATAAAATTTAAAACTAATAAGTAGTTGCATCACAAATAATCATTCAAAACTAAAACATATTTCAATATCACAAATAATCAATCATAAAATGTCAAACAAAATCAACAACAACTAAGGGTTTGAAGGATATATTTGTAAAATATCATTTAATTAAACAGGTTAGACGAGTCAAATGGGTTCCATGTGATGGACACTAACCCAACATGTATATTAAATGGGTCAATCATGTCAACTCGAATATAACACTAACCCATTAAGCCTCAACCTATAATCTTCTAATTTCATGCCGTGTCATGTTGGGTTCGCGGGTCGTGTCCAATTTTGCCACCCCTAAATGGCATAAATATTCCTATTCATTTTGCTTCACCTTATTGTATTTCAATGGAAATAACCTTCACCCCTATTATATGATCATTAAAAAAAAAAAATTTATTGTTGATGTTAAATCTGGTAGAATGCTTAAGTAAAATATATGAAATTTTATGTTGGTATAAGCTTTCATTTTCTCTTCTCTCTCTTCTCTTTTCTCTTTTCTCTTCCATATTGTTTTTCTATGTTCTTCTCTATTGCACATTTTATGGTCTATTGGACATTTTTGAGCCAATCTCCAATGAACTCATAGAGTGAGGAAAGACATATTCTGGGCTTCAAATTCTTTGATTTTATTTATCTTTCAAAAAACTAGCAAGTTAAACTCCTAGAAATATTTGATGATAATGTGTTTCCATTTTCAACACATTGTCTTTAATTTAGTGTTTGCTATGGTAATCTTCATTTCCATAAATGTCACATGGCTGTATAGAGCAAAAAATTATCCAAGGTCTTAGATGTCACTGAATTTTTTTTATTTGTCAAGTTTTTCATTGCTCATTTGACCTAAAGGAGGCTAAGCAATTATATGGATGTTCTGAACCATTAAGAACATAGAAATGACAAAGCAATTCAACTCATTTTGCAAGCATGAAAGTCAAGAATATTTTTGCTGTCTTCATTTCATGTTAAGCATATACATGCCATTGCGCAATTACTATAATAGTCTATTCAGCAAAATAAATAAATAAATAAAATTACTATAATAGTCTTATCTTATCTATTTGAAGCAAAAGTGTCATAACATCATAAGCTACTATCAGGCTTTACCTACTTGTAAAATGGTAATATCTCTCCTTTTAAGCATGTATCATAATGAGAAATCTTGTTAAGCTTGCTTCACTTGCTTCATATATGATGGAATAGTCTTTTCTTTCAAGAGATTAAATTTAATATGGACTTTGTGTAAAAGCCTATGTTAACACCATCCAATAATACCGTGTCATGTCAAATTTTTTCAAATAATTGCACATAAAAGATTAAACGGTAATACACAAAATTGCTCTTTATTTTAGAAAATTAAAACCATAAAGTAAGTTTCCCGTAGAACCCATACACCTTTGGCAGCTGCCAGAGACCCATCTTGCCAAGAAGCCGCTAGATTGCGCACAAACTCTCCAGAATTAGTCATGACCCACCGTTTTCAAATTATTCAGTGGCAAAATTCTTAATACTTTAAAGAGCTATTATAATGTTTATTCTTGCTTCTTTCACTATTCGTTTCATAAAATATTTCTAACATGGGAATCACAAAGAAATATTTATTTTTATTTTGAAAGGACATTGTATTTTTATTGGTCAATTGAATTTTATTTTAGATATAATAAATTAATTAGGTTATCAATATTTTATTTCTTAAATAATATTTATTTCCAATATAAACTTTTTCCGTTGAAACAACTGCAATGTATATATCTTCAATTTGCTTCATCTCAAAAAGTTAGAACAATTTCTTTGGAAGAAATGCCTCTACATATAAATGAAGTGCCAGTAGACTAGTAGAGAATGTGAAAAAAAAATTGGGCCGATCGCCAGCCCATTATAACTTTAGACCTAATAGGCTTTAGGTCAAGTTTTTCTAGGCCCAAACTATGTAGCCCCATGCTCTTCAAAGATGAAGCTCCGCTCATTTTGATAGCCTGTATTCTATTACGTAGAAGACAATTTTGCATTCCTATAGAGCTGAGCTAGATGATTACTATTACGCATATAAGTTATTATTATATGCTACTGAATATTATCAATCGTGTCTCCCAATTAATCAAGCAACAGTCAAATTAAGTATTTTAGGATTTGTTATATGGTTAGACTCTCTCAGTAGACAACATATTTATTAAATAAGTGAGAATTTGTACATCAATATAAAACCTGAGCACCATAAATCCTTGAGTTCGTTAAAATCATGTACATAACTCCAGGTTGAAATCTCACAGTCAATACATTGTACACATTGTAAAGTTGTAATTTACAACTAAGTGTTTTGTTGGCTTTAATTTCATGCCAAATTTGATTATAATTTTATTCAATCTATTGTACCCTGTATTTATTGTGGGATTTAATTGTAAGGGTTGTGTGAGAGAGAGAGAGTGTGTGAAGACTCAAGCAATTGAAGATTGAAGAGTTTTCGCGAGTAGCTCGTGACTAAGCATCTCGCAAAATGATGCATGTACCCTGCACATGACTGGAATGCGAAGAGTTAGGACAGGATGGAGACAACTGGTTTTCGCGAGTATCTCGCGAGTAAGGCTTTCTCGTGAGATACTAGCGAAACTGTCTGTTTTGCTAAACTGTTATTTCTGATACACATTATCTGTACCCACACTATATATACCCTTATTACCCACAAATGTAAGGGTGGCTATTCAGAGAGAAAAATCGTAAGAGAGGTTTCTACAACACACCCACCTATTAGAGAGAGTTACCCATTCTTAGAGAGAAATCTTTGTAGTTTCTTCTCATTCCCTCTCCCATTGTTATACCTATTGAGTGGAGATTTCTACTCAAACACTACCCACACACGTTAAAAGTGTTGAAAGTGTTTTTGGTACTGCTAGGAAGCATTGGAAGATAGGATGGCGGATGCAACATGGAGCTTGTTGCGGGATTCGGAGAGCTGGATAAGACACAATTCCAAGAAGCCTTATTGGAGTAGGAGCTTGGAGGGCTTAGGTACATTGGGTAAATTAGGCTTGGAGGGTCTTTTGCTAACCCATGTATCCCAACTGATTGTCTAGTGGATTGATTACCGCTTGGAGGGCGGCAGAGAGGTTTTTCGCCGAGTTCTTTGGTTTCCTCTTTGATAACACATCGGCGTGTTATCTTGTGTTTGCATTCTTTTTCCCTACTCTTTTACCTTTAATCGGCGTGTTAGAGTAGCTTATTTATTTATCCACTCGCATTTACTCTTTTCCGTACTTAGTATAAGTTAGAGTAAAATCTATTGAGCCGTAATTTTAATTTAGGGGTCTAAATAGCTCGTGTTTTCACACATTGTAGAGCATTCACACACAAAGCTTTAATATAGTTCACATGGAATTGAACTTCTTGTTGATGTTGTTCAACTTCATTCATAGAAATGAGCCTCTAGTTTGATTTACTCTCTAATTCTCATTTGCCCTTTAAAAAACATGGGTATTTCTTGGATTTTAGAGAGAGAGAGAGAGAGAGAGAGAGAGAGAGGATCACCAACGTTGTTTGTGTTACCGTCACCATCGCCTTTACTTTGTTATATTGACAAATTCCAATCAAGAAACCATCAAAATAGGGCACTTTAGATATTACAATAGTTCACTGGAAAAAAAAATTTTGCCTACTTGACTTCCTAAGTGCGGCCCACTAAGGGTGCATTTGTTTCAAGTGTAAATAGAATTGGGAAATTATTTTACACCTTGATGTGTGTGTGGATGCACATGCAAATAAGGTCACACTGAAAATCATTTTCAGTTGACTGTAAAATACCCACAGCTGACCCATAAAACCTTTTACACATTGCAAACAACAATAGAAAAACCAATGTATAAATGTGGAGTGGGCTTACCGTGTGGGTCTAGGCTTGGTTTTTCAGTTACTGTGGTTTGGTAGTTTGAATGGATTGGGACAATTGGGCCTGATTAAGGGTTTGTTTTTTTTATTTTTAAAAACTAGGTTGGGTTAGTAAAGGTTGAGACCAATTATATGGGTTGTCTTTGGGTCAAGTCACCTGTGTTGAGTGTTGAATGCAGTGAGAAAAAGAGAGAGCCATAATCTGTTTCCCCCCCCCCCCCCCTCCCCTCCTATTATACTCTCTAGAGCATTTGCATTAATCAATACAAAATAGAAAAATGTATCAATTTTACACGTTAAATTTCCAAAATCACTCACATTATTCAAGTTAAAAATATGTAAATTTGCAAAGTTGTTACAGTAACTGTGTAAATTTACATTGATACTATTCACTTTGCATATAGTTTTTATTATTTCTTTACGTTTTCTGTGGCTAAAGGAAGAGAGTATATGATGGTTACTGTGTGAGAAGAAAGAGAAACATTAATAAAAATCAAGAAAATTTGATTTTTAACGTGAGATAGTGTAAAATAGATAATCTGATGTGCATGTTTTGAAAAGTAAGTATGTAAAATAGAAAAAAAAAAAAAAAAAAGTTCTTAGACTAAAATAGACGGAATTTTTACACGAGCTGATGCAAACGTGAAGAAATACAATAAGGTGCTATAACACTATTCCACCTAGCAGTGGATAATCATAGCCACAAGGAACAAGCTATGACACAAAATCTGAAAACGAAAGAAGTTGAATTCCTTGGGATTTTGATCACAACACGCATACTTGCATGGAAGTGGAGAGAAAATCCACTAATATATTATAGATTTATAGGATCTTTCTCCAAAGTCCAAACCCTTTTTTTTTTTCAAAAAAAGAAAAAAGAAAAAAAAGCATCTCAGCCTTATGTTGTTTAGATTTACACTGTCCTTCATACAATGCATGATGTAGGACAACCACACTATTTCAATGGCACAAATACACAACAATAGAATCAAGAATAAACCTTAGGAGTCAGCACCTAAGGGTTGCTTGGAGTCAGCACCAGTAAAAAGAAATACACATTTTTTTATAATTCTCAAAGCTGTCTTACAATAATCAGAAAAAATGCTTAAATAGCTAACAATAAAATGCAGAAAAAAACCCTAATTATTAAATGCTCAGGCTTGCTTAATCTCAAACCCAATTACTAACAGGCTCCATCCATAAGGCCAGAGGTTGGATCGTCTTCTTTTTGCTCTTCCTCCCATACATGCGTATAATTGAAGGCTTATACCTTGTGTTTGCACCAACTTCCCCAGGGTGAGAGGAACTCGACCCCATCGAGTGGAAATCTGAAGAACTCTAATGGTACTCAAGCAAGTCGTGATCCAGTCGATGTAGCTCCTCTCGAGTAATCCATGTGCAATCAGAATCTGGTCACCTTCACCACCGAACTAGGAAATGGTGAATTTCTCCATCCCTAGTAGAAACAATCTTTTCATCTAAAATAGCATCAATAGATTCTTTATGTGCATATGGAAGATTTAAGGGTAAAGGGGTAGAGATAGGGGCATCAATAGGATCAAGTAAAGGCTCATCAAAAGGGGTATTAGGAATAATTGTGGGGCTTTTATAAGCAATAAGATCCTCTATATTAAAGGAGGAGATAATACCATAATCATAAGGAAGGTCAATGACATATACATTTGGGCTCATTCGTTTCAATACCTTGAATGGTCTGGCACTACAAGCCTGCAATTTCTTAACGGTCCCAGAGGGAAACCGTTCAGGTCGAATCCGAATAATGACATAATCCCCTACCTGAAACTCTGCATGACGCCGATGAGTGTTATCATGAATTTTATATTAAGAATTACTTACCTAATTTTTTTTGCGAATCTCATTATGCAAATTATGAATATGTCATGCAAATGCCTCAGCAAATTTAGAAATTTTAACATGTGGGGACATGGGCAAAAGATCTAAAGGCTTCCTAGGTATATACCCATGCACAACCTCAAAAGGACTGGCACCTATAGACCTATTGACAGAGCTATTATATGCAAGTTGGGTTGTAGGAAGAATTGAATCCCAATTCTGATTGGCTTCACCCACTAGACACTGAAGGAGGTTGCCTAGACTACGATTAACCACCTCAGTATGACCATCAGTTTAAGGATAAAATGCCGTGGAAAATTTCAATTTGGTGCCTACTAAATGCCACAAAGTCTTCCAAAAATAACTCATGAAGCGAACATCCCTATCAGACACTATGGTTTTGGGAAGACCATAAAGTTGGACAATCTCATCAAAGTAGAGCTTTGCAATCTTAAAAACATCAGATGTCTTAGAACATGGTGGGAAATGAGCCATCTTAGATAAGTGATCAACAACTACTAGAATAGAATTATGCTTCCTAAAGGTGCGGGGCAAACCTAACACGAAGTTCATACTCACACCTTGCCACGGGCGATCAGGCACAAGTAGAGGCGTGTATAGACTAGTGTTTTGCTTGTGATGTTTGGCTAGTTGACATGTACGACACTAACCAACTATCTTGGCAACGCCCCTCTTAAGACCAGGCCAATAGAATTGACGCTCCACTTCCTCAATTGTTTTGTCTCGACCAAAATGACCTGCAAGGCCTCTCGCATGTATCTCCCAAACTAGGAAATCTCTCACTGACAACTGAGGGATACATAACTTGTTGGCCTTGAAAAAGTAACCCTCTTGAAGGATTGGTCATGAGGCATTACTTAGGCTAGTGTAGAGCTCTCCAAAATCTGGGCATGACTCATAGTCATCCTTGAGTCGTTCAAACCTAGTAACCTTAACACTCATGACTGATAGCAAAGACACCCTTCGACTTAGTGCATCAGCAGCCTTATTCTCAACTCCCGCCCTATGTTTCACCATAAAGTAGTAGCATTGCAGAAATTCAACCCAACTACCATGCCTAAAATTCAGCTTCTTTTAGGAATGGAGATAGCGCAAACCTTCATGATCATAGTAGATAATAAATTCTCGAAATTATCGAGACAACAGGTAATGGAGCCAATGCCAAAGAGTTCGAATAATGGCATAAAATTCTTTGTCATATGTGGGGTACTTTTGCTTAGCATCATTCAATTTCTCACTAAAATAAGTAATTGGGTGGTGCTCTTGACTAAGTACTTCCCCTATTTCAATACCTGAGGCATCACATTCCACTTCAAAAGGCTTGCTAAAATCAGGGAGATGCATGATAGGGGCCTCAGTCATCTTTTGTTTTACCTCATTGAAAGCCTTAGTAGCAGTTTTTGTCCAAATAAACTCCCTTTGTTTCATGCAATCAATGATGGGAGACATAATGGTACTAAACCCTTTGATGAATTGGCAATAAACAGAAGCGAGCCCATGAAAGCTTCGAATTTCATGGATATTTTTGGGCTCGGGCCAATCCATAATCGCTCGAACCTTTTGGGAGTCGACAGAAACTCCCTTAGAGGATACTATGAAACCTAGGAAGACGACTTTATCAGTAAAGAAAGAGCACTTCTTGAGGTTGCCATATAAACTCTCCTTCCTAAAGGTAGTACAAACTTGAGTTAGGTGGTCTAAGTGTTGCTCCCTAGATTTGCTATAGATAAGGATGTCATCAAAGTACACAACCAAGAATTTCCCCATAAAAGGCTTGAGCACTTGAGTCATCATTCTCATAAAGGTACTAGGAGCATTGGACAATCCAAAAGGCATGACCATCCACTCATATAAACCATCTTTCATCTTGAAGGTAGTTTTCCATTCATCACTAGGATGAACCCTAATTTGATGATATTCGTTTTTCAAGTCTATCTTGGAGAAGATCATTGCTCCAGCCATCATATCCAACATGTCATCCAATTGAGGGATAGGAAAATGATATTTAACAGTGATCTTGTTGATGGCACGACTATCAACACACATCCTCCAAGTTCCATCTTTCTTTGGAGTTAAGAGTGCAGAGACTGCATAAGGACTTATGCTCTCATGAACAAAACCATTTT
>JARQAD010000008.1:53006854-53054354 GCA_029955455.1 Quercus agrifolia | reverse complement strand
GTCCCATCAAGCTGCAAAAGCAGAGGGGGTAAAAGTAGAAAGCGAGGAGCAGGTCGCTAAATTGGACTAGTCCAAGGACGAATTTGGCGTATTCGACCAAGTTAATCTGTCCGAGGATCCCTCTGGTGATTTGGGCGACCCCAGCTTGACCGAAGCGGATTTCCTATGGACCTCTTCTCAGGCCGAGATGGGTTTTAAGAGGAAACCTCCCACCAGCCTACTTGACCTAATTGAGGGCCAGCTGGGGAAGGATGTGCCGGGGAAATCGCAACCCAAGCTTCCTCCTCCTCCGCCCAAGCCTCAACCTGCCCAAACCAAGGCAACATCCACCCCATCGCAGCCATTGTCTCCACGGTCCAAACTTCCTCTTCCTCCTCAGCCCGCCAATCCAAAAAGGAAGAGGGCTTCCTCATAGGTTCGAGCTCGAGGACCATACAAGACCTTGATTATATCTAGTACTTAGAGTTTTTTTGGAAGTATCTAGTTTCCTCACAGGTTTGAGTCCGAGGACCATGCAAGACCTTGGTTCTGTCTAGTACTTAGAGTTTTTTTGGAAGTATCTAGTTTCTCCATAGGTTTGACTCCTAGGGCCATGCAAGACCTTGGTTCTATCTAATACTTAGACTTTTGCCATAATACAAGACAGATAATCATAGTGGACTTAAAAATTTGAATTAGAGAAACACTTTCGTTAACAATAATACATTTTCAGGTTATTTACATTCTAGGGACGAGGTACAGCTTTTTCATCCAAATCCTCTAAGTAGGGGTTTTTGGCAGCACCCACAACTTTCCTCAACATTAAGTCCCTTGGTGCTAATGGCCTCAATTTCACATTGGCGTCATACCCCTTCTTAAGCTTCTGTTGGTAATAGGCCAATTGGATCACTGTTTTTTCTCTTCTTTCCTCGATCAAATCTAGGCTCTTCCCCAATAATTCATCATTGCTGCTTGAAGTGAAGGAGCTCGTCCTCAGCATTGGGAAGTTTGCCTCTAGAGGGATAATAGCCTTGGCCCCATAGGTCATGGCCAAAAGTGTCTCTCTTGTTGACCGTCGCAGTGTGATCTGGTAAGTCCATAAAACGTGTGGCAGCTCCTCTACCTATCTTCCCTTGGTGTCATCCAGTCTTTTCTTAAGCCCATTAACAATGACTTTATTGACAGTCTCGGCTTGTCCATTTCCCTGAGGATAAGCTGGGGTTGAGTACCTGTTTGTGATCCCCAATTCGCAACAATATCTTCTGAAGGCTTTGCTGTCAAATTGGAGTCCATTATTTGAAATAAGGGTTCGAGGGACCCCGAATCGTGTAACAATGTTTCTCCAGATGAACTTCTTAGCATCTGCGTCTCTGATGTTGACCAATGGCTCAACTTTGACCCATTTGGTGAAGTAATCTATGCTGACCAACAGATATCTCTTATTTCCTGCTGCCTTGAGGAAGGGGCCTACAATATCCAAACCCTTCTGGGTGAACGACCATGGGCTGGACAAAGGGTTGAGGACCCCTCCTGGCTGATGGATATTTGGGGCAAACCTTTGGCACTGGTCACATTTCTTAACATATTCTAGGGCTTCCTTCTACATCCCCGACCACCTATATTTCTAGGTAATGGCTCGGTGCAACAGAGATCTTCCTCCTGTGTGTCTCCCACAAATCCCTTTGTGCATCTCTTCAAACAGTAACTCCTATGCTTCAGGGTGAATACACTGTAAATATGGCACAAAATATGAGTGCTTGTACAATTTTTGATCCTCGGACAACCAAAATCGAGGAGCATTTCTTCGTATTTTTTCAACCTCTGACTTCTCCTCAGGCAGGATATCATTTTTGAGGAATTTTACTGTAGGGTCCATCCAGCTAGGACCCACTCTGACCTCATGGGTACGAACCATGCCTTTCGCAACCTCACTTGCTCTATCTAGATGCTCAACAAGAATAACCCGAGGCAGGCTCCTGGCCAAGGAGGTAGCAAGCGTGGCCAATGAATCTGCATGTGTGTTTCCACTTCTGGAGACGTGCAACAAGATAAAAAGATCAAAGTCTGACTACAGGCACCTGACCTGGCTTAAATACTCTTGCATCCTCGTATCTCTGGCTTCCAACTCTCCCTTTACCTGGCCCACTACCAACCTTGAGTCTGAGAACATCTCTACTGCTTTTCCTCCTATTTGGTGCACTATGGCCATTCCCTGTAACAATGCCTCGTACTCGGCTTCATTATTCGTGGCCGAGAACCCAAGTCTCAATGATTTCTCTATGATAGTCTTCTTAGGAGACTCTAGGACTAGCCCCACTCCGGACCCCCTTTGATTCGTTGCGCCACCAACGTACACCTTCCAACATGGGGGCTCTGGCATAGAGACTGCCCCAACTAGTTTTCCGTCTATGCTTCTTTCCCCTGCTACTACTTCTACTGGTGGTTCAGCAAACTCGACCACCAAGTCAGCTAGGACCTGGCCCTTTATGGAGGTTCGAGATATACTTGATATCAAAAGCTCCCAGAATGATGTTCCATATGGCGATCCTTCCAGTGTAATCAGGAGTCTGAAGCACGGACTTCAAGGGCAATTGGGTTAGAATGACCACTGTGTGGGCTTGGAAATAATGGGGAAGCTTTCGCATAGCGTGGACCACAACCAGTATGGCTTTCTTCAAGGGTAAGTATCTGACCTCAGCTTCGTGTAGCTACTTGCTCACATAATAGACTGGCTTTTGAAGGCCGTTGTCATCCCGCATTAGTACCAAGCTCACGCCAAATCGATTCAGGGCGGTAATCATTCCAGCAAGTCTTTGGACCTTCTTGGCATTTCGCGGTGGCTTTAGGTCATTAATGGCCTTGATCTGGTCAAGGTTAACCTCTATTCCCCTATGAGTAACCATGTATCCTAAAAACTTGCCAAAAGAGCATTTAGAAGCGTTCAGGCACAGCTTGTGCTTCCTTAAGACCTTAAAGGTACTGTCGAGGTCTTCGGTGCTCGGATACCACCTTACTCTTTACCACCATATCATTGACATAGATTTCAATGCTCTTGCCTAACTGTGGCTCGAACATTCTCGTCATCATCCTTTGATAAGTGGACTCTGCGTTTTTCAGGCCAAATGGCATTACCTTGTAATGGTAGTTTCCAGTAGGCGTCACAAAGGCTATCTTCTCCTGATCCTCTAGGGCTAGCAATGTTTAATGATAGCCCTGAAAGGCATCCAGGAAACTAATCTGAGGATGGCCCGCTGTTGTATCCACCAGCTGGTCTATCCGAGGCATGGGGAACGGGTCTTTTGGGCATGCTTTGTTTAGATCCGTGAAGTCTACACAAACCCGCCATTTTCCACTTTTCTTCTTGACTACCACGGTATTGGCCACCCATTTGGGGTTAAAAAACCTCTTTGATAGCCCCTGCATGTTTGAGCTTCATCACCTCATCCCTAATCGCATCAGCATGCTCTCTTAATGAGCGTCGAGGTGACTGCTTCTTGGGAGTGATGGACGAGTTGACATTGAGACAACGATAGATGAAGGCTGGATCAATTCATGGAGCATCGCAGGCGTCCCATGCAAATACGTCAACTTTTCTTTTGAGAAATTCGACCAACTCTTCTTTCTCCTAAAGGGACAGTTGAGCCCCTACCTGAAAGAACTTCTCCGAGGTATCACCAATGACCACCTTCTCTAGGTCCTCGCATTTTGCCTCCTCGGCCACTGTATCAGGAGGCGACACCAAGGCCTTTGATTGCTATACGTCCATTTCAGCAGAGGCCGTGGACTCTACATCGAGCCGATGTGAAATGACGGCCACTACACACTGCCTTGCCGTGGATTGGCAACCACGGATTTCGAAGACCTGGTCCCCTGACGGGAATTTCACCTTCTGATGCAAAGAAGAGGCGACAGCCCCCAAAGTATAGAGCCAGGGCCTGCCGATGATGGCTGTATATGGATAGTAGGTGTCCACCACGATAAAGTTCATCTCCACTATCTCTAGGCTGGTCTGGATAGGTAACCTAATCATGCCCTTTGGAATAACAAGTTTCCCGACAAAGCTCATCAAAGGAGAGCTGTAGGGCGTCAAATCTTCTAGTTTCAAATTTATCCCCTTGTAAAGGTCAGGGTACATAACCTCGGCAGCACTGCCACCATCCACCATCACTCTTTTCACATTGTAATCGCTTATTCTGAAAGTGATCAACAACGCATCGTCATGGGGCTAGGTGGTTCCGATCTTGTCTTCCTCCAAAAAACTCAAGGTTGGATGAAAATTCATTTTGGCCCTCTTCAACTCTGGTTGGGGCTCCTCGGTAGGCAATTGGGCCATAGACAGCACTCGTGAAGGGCGCATGCCTGTTCTTCCTGGCGCAGCCAAGATTACATTGACCGTCCCCACTGGTGGCCTTAGGGCAGTATCTCTTTGAGGCTTCCAATGGGTTTGGCCTTGATGACCACTGGAATGATGCAGAAGGTGCTTTAACTTTCCTTCTCGGACCAACTAGTCTAGGTAATTCTAGAGGTTCCTACAGTCCTCCGTGGTACATCTGTGGTCTTGGTGGTATTGGCAATAAAAGTTCTGATTGTGCCTCGTGGATTCCCCCACCATCTTATTCGGCCACTTAAAGTATGGTTCGTTCTTGATTTTCTCGAACAGCCGATGTACTAGTTCTCGAAACACAGTACTGACAGTCTGTGTGTTGGTTGCTCCGAACTGCCCTACGAAATCTCTTCTCAAGCGGTTGCTGTTATATCAGTCCGACCTGAAATCCCTCCTCTCTTGAGGGATAACCTTCTCCTTTCCCTTACTTTGCAGCGGGTCTTCCTCTACTCGTTTATACTTGTCGATCCGATCCATCAGTTGGCACACGCTGGTGGCAGGCTTGCCAGTCAAAGACTTCCTCAAACCGTGCTCGATTGGGAAACTGTTTTTGAAGGTGTTAATGGCGACATCGTCAAAGTTGTCGTCCATTTCATTATACACCTCCTAATATCTACCCAAGTAGGCCTTCAGAGTTTCTCCATCACACATGGATAATGATAGTAGCGCACTCAAGGGCTAAGGGGCTCTGTTGTTTCTGACGAAACGAGAGCCAAAGGCTTAGGTTAGCTGCCTGTACGAATCTACGGAATTCGCCTTTAAGCCATTGAACCACCTCATCGTCACTGGTCCTAAGTTAGATGGGAAAACCTTGCACATTAGCGCCTCTTTTTTACAATGGACGGCCATCCTTTGGTTGAACTAGCTCACATACTCCACGAGATATGTATTGCCGATATAAAGGGTGAAGGCTAGTTGCTGGAATCACCGAGGGAGTGTAGCCCCTTCTATGCGGCGTGTGAAAGGCGATTTTGAGAGTTGATCTAGCGCCCTGCTCATGGCATCGTGTCCTAGGCCCCTAGGAGATGGGCTTCTGCGTTTGCGCCTCTAGTAATGCTTTTCCTCATGAAAGAAAGTCTCGCTTGGAGGGGTTCTCGATCTCTGCCTATAGTCATCATCGCTTTCATCATCGGAGGGCAAGTCAGGGTTAAGATGAGATTGCCTTCGTTGTGCATGGCATAGTTTTCTCTTCAAGTCGTTTATCTCTCGTTGCATGGCCTGTTTGTCATTCTGTCTCTAGGATACGTGACCGCCCACAAGAGAATGGCTTCTGCTAGTTTGAGTAGTGTTTACACTTCCCTCTCGAAACCTTCCATTCTCTTCATTTCGATCATGCTCAAGGTTGGGAAAGTTGCCCTGTTGCTGAGATCTGGCCAGTTTAGGCTGATGGGAGCCTACTCGATAAGGGCCTGATCCTACCATGCTTGATTGTTATCCTTACTAGCACACAAGTTCTCCCCACAGACGAAGCCAATTGTAGGGTCCGAGTTTAGGCGCTTCTACTGTTATGTGAGTAGACTCAGGCCCAACTAGCCCAATACAATGAATTTGTAAAGAGTGGGTTCTAGAATTAGGCTTTAGTGAGGATTACAACAACTAGACATGATCGTAAGTAGATTGAATAACAAATACATGGAGTAAAGTGTGAAACTTTGTCCTCAGGCTTGGTCTGAGGACTGGTTTTTCTTATTATTTCTTCAGTGCTAGGTCACAAGGGTTTTCCAAGATGATGCAAACTGCAACCGTCTTCCCTACCTCTCGTTTTTCGATCCCCTTTCCTGGAGGGTTTCTTACATTATATACCCCCTTTTTGTTGATCTTGGCCCTCTATTTGTTGATCATGCATGTCGCTACTCGAGTGCTTGTCCTATCTGCCACCTTCCACAACCTTCTGTGAGTTGCAGCAACCAAAATAGTACTATTCAAGGGTCATTTCCTTATTAATGCAGCCAGATCGTTAGTTGCGGGCATTTAATGCAGAGGTGACAGCTTCTTCTGAAATTGCTCCTCCACCATGCTCCCATGGCTGGCCCACTATGTTAGTCTTTTTTTCTTGGAATGCCCTGGGAGACTGTCTTTAAAGGTATGCTACCCTTCCTTCTTATGATCTCAGTTGGCCGAGGACAAGATTGTCCTCGGCAATGTCTCTTGGCAGTTTGGACTCTCTTTGTTCATCCTTGGGCATTTCTTCCTCCTCAACATGGGCCTTGGGCTCTGTATAAAGTGGATCGGGGCTGCTGAGTTCTTTGACGCCACAATATATATAGAAATATATATTGCACTTACAATGTAAATTTATATTGTAAACACATTAAAATTGGCAAATGTTGTATACATTTGTAAAATTTGTACCTTTTTTTTTTTTTTTTTTTTTTTGCAAATGTATACTCACTAAACCAAAAATACTGTTCATAACACTATTCATTAGCTTATTAAATGTATATAATATTTTCTACTTTTTGTGTGTATGCAATGTAACCTTACATTACAAGTACAAAGTAAACTTATAAAAATCCTTTAAAAATTATTATAATAATAAAAAATAAAAATAAAAAAAAAAAAAAAACCTCAAACCAAGTTGGTGAACTTGAAGAAAAAAAAGGGAAAAAAGCAAGTTACTAAACCAAAAATACTGTTCATAACATTATTTATGAGCCTATTCGCTCTTTTTATATATAGAAAAAAGAGCACAAATCGATGACCCAAAAAAAAAAAAAAGCGATAAACAATACATATTGAACAAACCAAAAGTACTGTGGCTTTTACACATTCACCCAACAAGTATCACAACATCTTCACAAAACATTTATTTTCAGTTGTGGTTGGTCACAGTTTCATATTTTATTATTTTATTTTGATTTATAAGGAATTGACACCTCAATAATTGTAAAAATATTGTGAAATTTTGTTGTGTTAGTATAACAATATATATATATATATATATATGCGAGTTCTTATAAATATTTAAAAGAAAAAAAAAAGTACAAATGGAAGACAAAAAAAAAAAAAAAAAAGTTGTAGCTACTATAGCTACAGTGCCACTTGAACAAACCAAAGTGGCATTGTAGTAACTGAAAAAAAAAAAAAAAAAAAAAAAAAAAAAAAAAAAAAAAAAAAAAAACCCAAAGTATTGGCACTTTTTATATAGTTAAACCAAAGTTGCACTATAGAGGCATTGACACTTTTTATATAGTTAATAGATATAATGTAGGGCTGATATGAATGAATGAGTGGCCTATATTTGTAAGTCACTGTTGATATGATATTTTGTTTATAAAAATATAAAAGTGTTTATTGTTGAAATATAACTTATATTTTATAATAATGCTTTTTGGTTTTTTAATTTTTAATTTTTATTTGGAGTTGTTATTTGCTTATTAGTTGAAGGTACTAAGATAAATGTTTCTCTTACTATACTTAAACGTAATTTATACTTTGCTGATTACAAATGGTAAGTAACTTGTCTATGTGCCCATTTGTTTTAGCTTTTACAAGCTGAAACACGCTTTTTTAAGCCAAAAATAAAATAAAAAGTGCGTTTGGTAAGTTTTTAGAAAGCTGCGTTTTCATTTGTAAAGGAAAAGCCCAAATCGCAAAAGCAACACCTTACTCCATTGCAAAAAAGTGCTGAAGCACGTTTCAATATTACCATTGGAAGTTGCACAAATTCCCCTAATTGCCCACTAGTTTTTCTTAAAAAACCCAATTTTATCCCTTTGTTTATAACACAATTTTACAAAGGAATCCAATTATGAAATTAGAACCAAAAAAAAAAAAAAAACTGATTTGACCCATTTCTACTGCATGTCGTTGGCAGTGGGGAAGAGATCAAGCAACAGTGGGGAGGAAGATAGTCGACGGTGAAGGCAGAGCAAATCAGCAGACGGCGGAGGCAAAATGCGGAGACGACTAATCAGCAAACCCATCTCTCTATCTTCGTTTGATGAGAATAAAATGGTGTGGTTGTGTGTGTGACCTTTAAGTTTGTGTGTTTTAATGGGATATAGGGAAAGAAACTTGCAGACGAAGTGGCAAGAGAAAAAGGAGATTGGAAGAAAGAAAATAAATAAATAAATAAATAAAATAAAAAAGAGGAAGAAGAGAGCTCTGTGTGGAATGTTCTGGAGTGTGGAGGAAGTGGTAGGGGAAAAAGAGGAAAGAAGGAAAAAAAGAAAAATAAAGTGGGTACATGTGTGGAGAAGAAAAAAAGAGAGGGAAAAAAAAAAGGAAATACAGATGAAAAGAAAAAAAAAAGAAATAAGGGAAAAATAAAATAAAGAATTAGAAATTAAAATTGAGAAATGCTATTACAATATTTTCATAATAAATCTTAAGTAGTAAGTTATTATTAGCTAATATTTGTGAGAAAAAAAAAATTTAGAAAGAGAAAAAAATTATTTTAATAGTACAATAAATTAAAATCAGTATCAATTATCACAATACTTTCACAATAAATCTTAAGTGATAGGTTATTATTAGCTAATATTTGTGAGAAAAAAATAATTGTAATAGCACGTTCAAATTAAAATCAGTACCAATTATCACAATATTTTCACAATACTTTCACAATAAATCTTAAGTGTTAGGTTATTATAGCTAATATTGGTGAGAAAAAAAATTAGAAAGATAAAAATTGATTTAAGTATTATGAAATAATTGATTTAAGTATGAAATAAACTCATTTATATATACATTATCCTTTTTGATAATTTACCACTCAAACCACCACCTTTATAAGTGCTAACCAAACACTCAATTTTTTCAAAAAGTACTTTTTAACAGTATTTACCAAACACTCAGCTTTTACAAAAAGCCTAGTTTCATACTGCACTTTTTAAAAACCCCACTTTTTCAAAAAGCCTAATTTCAAAAAACTGAACCAAACTCACCCTATAATTGACGCAAAGCAAGAAAAAGGTTCAACATTTAGAAACTAATGTTCAATCCTTTGTCTCAATTGTTAAATCTTTAGATATTGAACTCTCTAGAAGGGCTTAAAAGTTTATTATTATTCTTGTTGTTGCAACCATAACCACAAAATATGTATTTTCAGCAATGAAATTTGTCAAAACGAAAATTTTGTAATAAAATAAAATTGAGTTTTTTTTAGTAATTGTTCAAATTTGTAAATAAAATGTGTTTTTTAGAAAATTTAGTACCATGAAGGAACTAATGACACAACTTTGATCGGTTAAAGTTAACTTATAAATCAAGTTCTTTTTTTTTTTTTTTTTACTTAAGATTTTTGTTATAGTCATCTTGGCCCCCCGGAAAGATTTTCTGGTTCCGCCACTCATCACAACCTATCACATTCGGCTTTAGTGGACATTGTGCTTGTTGTATCTAATCCAAATTATTACTTCAACTTCTAAAATTATAATCCTTTGTATGGGCCAAGGATTGGCCCAACATAATCACATGATTGACTTATTTGAAAAACTCATTCCTTTTAACTCCACATAAGTTAAAACCTCATTCCTTTTCCTTGTGAATTTGTTTCTTACAAGTTATAACTAAAAAAATAAAAAATAAATAAATATATAAAAAAGAATACATGACAAACCTAATGAAGTAGTAATTCTTTTCTCAAAAGTTGAGCTTGTTCATTTTTGCAAGCTCGGGTTAGCTAATTGCTACTACAGAATACGGTGGTAGCAATCACTTATTTAAATTCATTTCTCAAAGTGGTTGAGGTCTTGTCTCTTATGTTTATCAATCTTTACTTTGCCGTGCACGAATTTGGAAACTCAGAGAGAGAGAGAGAGACTCATCTTAATGGTTCGACTATGATTCTTAATCATTCAAAATCAAAGTAACAACATCAACCTTAGACTTTAATTTTCTTTTTCTTTTTTCTTTTTTTATAAATACTATAGTATTTTAAATTTATGGGTGTCTATTCTATAATCATTTTTCTTTACCATTATTAGGCCAAGACATAAATTAATCTTTTCATTAAAAAATAAAAATAAAAAATAAAAAAACACAAATTAATTCTTTGATATAGGTAGAGATTAAACCCTAGATCATTTATTTGATGACAAAAAACTTTATCAATTAAGTTAATTGAAACTCAATCCTTTAACGGACTTCAACTTCATAAGGTTTTGCCTCATAGTCAAAGTGGGAACAATTTTTTTTAATGGGAACCGTGCAAAAAAGTTTCAAAAAATTTTCATTTTTTTTTTTTTTTTTTTTACAAATGTTGTAATGATTTATTGTGATTAAAACAATATCACTTTAAATTATTTTCTTAAACTTATTGCTTTTAATTCTATGTGACTTATGCAATTTTGATTAATTAAATGTAACTTATTTTATGAATTTTTAGTTATTATTTTTTAAAAATAGAAAACACCCAACCAAACCCATTAAACAAACTGTTTTATATTAAGAGGAAAAAATCAAACAGATTTTAAAACCCCAACCACAATTAGTTGGACTCAACACTCAAATTAGTATGACAAAATACTACTCATAAAAAAATAAAAACAAAAATAAAAAACGAGTATGACAAAATGATGACAAAATTTGGTTACAAACTTTGATATAGCCAATAGCTAAAACTCTCACTAAAAAACTTAATATCTCTACACATTTTAAAAATATAACCATTAGATTGCATGATATTTATGTTTTTAACATGTATGTCAAATTTCGTATTAATTAGATATTATTTACTATTTAATTTATAAACTTATTTTTATGCATAATAGTAAACTATAAAAAACTTGAAATTTTAAATTTTAATTGAAGACATAATTATTAATTTTTTATCTTCTAAAAATTTTGCATGAATGGAGGTCATAAGGAAAAAAAAAAAATGTAAAACAACGAATCCAATATTATTGAATTATAGACGTAACCCGCTCCCTTTATCAAATGGTCTCGAGAATTACACGTGACAAATTTCTTGTCCACCATTTCTAACCACTCCTGGAAATTTTCTTGTAGGTCCCGCAAAAACGTTTCCTTACTCGCAGCTATAGGATGTGGCTTTTGGTGGGAATTTGGTTGGAAGTTTGAGCATTTAAGAGAGGAATGGTTAAAGTTTGTTGAATGCATAAAGTTGGTCAAAAATGCCTCAAACGTGGACCATTGGACACGATATCGTAAACTGAGGGAGTGTGACTTTTTTTCTTCAGGTCAAAAGGGGCCATAGCTTAATTAATTCTCAACTGTTAATTAATATGTACATGTTCACAACTCTCCACAAACCAAATTATGATAAAAACTGTAACATTTGTTGTGACATTAGCATTTCTCTATTAAAAATTCTAAGACCACACATTTGATTACACATTTTGGGACTAGTTATACACATGATATGCGATGATTGGTATATGAGTCATGTTAATGGGTTCGCAATTGTAAATAAACTAATTTTAAAAAATTTAGACATTATTTTTATGAAAAATATAAAAATTCGTCAAAAAAAATTTACTTATTTCTTCTTTTCCCTCGGTTTATTCTTCATTAAATACTAGTGATTATCCATATATAAATATAAGTCAATCACAAGTTGATACATAATGCAAATTGATCACAAGTTGATACTTAAAGCTAATTGGGATAAAGTATGTGGCTGTTGTTCTGCTCTCCATTCACATAGTTTCCATTTATATCTATATATATCTAAAAGCTGAGACAGAGAATTTAATATTGTTATACTCCTATTGAGCCATCTCATCAGTCATGTTATACTTTTTTTTTTTAAAATTCCTTTATGATTTTTCTGTTTTATTTTATATAAAATAATCACATATAGTTCATGGAAAAACCTGTTAATGCACTACATTTCTATTCAAGATGTTACTATTCATTTGTATTAAATTCAAATATTTGACTATTCAGCTACTCAAATTGATTTCAACTTTTCATTTTCTTCTTTCTAATTTCAAGTCATTGTTAAAATTGAATAATTTATTATCTTTTTAGTGGATATATGCACATGTTTGACTATTCATTACAAATGTTACTATTTATTAGATGCAAATGTTTGATTATATTCAACTACCCAAATTGATTTCAAATTTTTGTTTTCTTCTTCCTAATTTCAAGTAATTGTTAAAATTTAAAATTTAAACTTTTCATAATAAAAAATAATAATAATTCTTCTTCTCTTCCTCCAACCTCTCCTCTTCCTCTTTGCCTCTTTAGCTCCCTATTACTCTTTATTTTACCGTTAAACTTCCTTCATCATTCCTCTTTCTTATATTTTGACTCTTCTTCTCTCCATCTTATTTTGTATAAATTTGATATCACTTATTCCATTCAATCCATATTTTTTTCTACCCAAAAATTGTGAGTTCTCTCTCTCTCTCTCTCTCTCTCTCTCTCTCTTGATTTTTGTTCTTTCTTATAACTCTAATTTAGGTTTATGGTTTTCTTTTTTTTATAATTTTTTTGTTCTGTATTTTTCAAATTTCCCATCACAAATCACTCTTATAGCTTTTGTGGAATTTTGGTTTGGGTTAATATGTAGTTTTTTTATTAAAAAAAATAGAAATTTGAGTTTATACATGGCTACAAATTTGAATGTGTCTACCAATGGACTTTCACTGAACAGAGATGTATTCACAAATATTTATGAATTGTTAATTGTCCTTTTGTTTGAAGCATGATATTTTTTATATGACTATTATAATATTTTTCTTGAATGTTAATAAATTTGCATGTGAACAATTATTTTTCTTAAAATAAAATAGATCTACATCTTTATAAGATGTAGATCTGAATTTTTCTTAAAACAAAACAGATCTGCATCTTTATAAGATGTAAATCTGAATGTTTTCTTAATACAAAAACTTATTTGCATCTTTCTTAAGATGTAGATTTGAATTTTTCTCAAACAAAAAAGGAGATTTGCACCTTTTATGAGATGCAGATCTAAATTTTTTTCAAATATGATTTTCTTAATACATGCAAATTGTTGAAATAAAGAAAGATATTATGTATTGCTGTGTTTGTGCTTATTTTTAATTCATGATTGCATAAACTTAGTTTATGAGTGAAGTTTTCTTCCTAGAAAATATTTTTAAAAATAGATAGCAAAACAGATCTGAATTTTTGTCATCAAAAAATCATTTTTTTTTTTTAACAATAAAAACAAATCTGATTTTTTTAACAAAAAGAAGAGATTTCATCCATACATAAATTTGTGTGATTTAATTTTTCATTCACATGTTCAACATATCATGCATGACATGCATAGCATAGTACATTGGTCACTAGAGTCTAGAAGACCAGACTTTGTCTGGACAGAATAGGTGCCTAACACCTTCCCATTCTGTAACCTAACCTCTGGATTTAGGTTTTTAGTTTAGTAGATCTAGCCTTATCTTCATTTGTTTTAAGTAGAATGTAACTCGGACAATAAGCCATGTAAATATTTGGTAGATTGTAACTAGGACCCAAAGCTATGTAACTTTTTAATTTTCTTTCAAATATGTAATTTTATTTAATTAATGAATGAAACTATTCAGTCATGTATTTTGTAATTAGTATTTTTTTTCTTATTTCTTTGTATAACGAAAAATAAGTGACAACTCCATACCACTTACCTAAAAAGAGAGGTGCCCCAAAAGATACCCGAATCTCTTTTTTTGAGGGACATGTCTCTCAAAATCATCTTTACTAAAAATGCCAAAAAGAGAATAAGATAAAATATAACTTACTCTAGAGCATCATTAAGCTATTAATGTTTTTATGTATAGATACTTAAGGAATTTTTTCTTTTTGCATTTTATTTTATTTTATATTTCCACTTTATGATATATGATTTATTGATAATGATCTATTGTATAGTTATCTTTGTTTACTTTTTCACTTAGTTTTAATTGTGAGGAAGAAAGAGATGTGGATCTATGTTTTGGAGAAAAATATGCCTATAAGAGTTGAATTGCATACATCTGTATAGTCATAAACAAACTATACTTAGTTACAACTTGGTCTAATAGTTCTTACACTATCAATTTTAAAAAAAAAATTTATTGGATTGTGTTTTCATACATATCTCACCATATATAATAGCTAACTACAAAAAACTTCTAATTTAAAACATAATTTCAAATAACACATATTGAACTTTAAAAAATATACAATCTAATATATTAATTCAATAATTATCTAATAAAAAATACTCATATTAAATTTTCCCGCACCTCGCGCGGGTCTGCAACTAGTATTCCATAATTGCCATGCAGTCGTCAGCATATACACATAAATGTCCAAAAAGTTTATTGTCTTTTTTTCTTGAGTGTCTATTTGAGATTGATTAAATTTGTTGACTCATTTGTTGTACTAATTTAAACTTTGATAAAATGTATAACTATATTTAAAGGAAAAAGTGAAAAGGTATTGATTTATGAAATATTTTTAGAAATTTTTTATGGGAAAAAAATAATTGATTTTGATGACAGCTTTTTATATTTTTCATAAAAGTAATATCAAAACTTTTTTAAAATGGTACATTAACAAATGTTCTAAGAGCACCAATTAATAGAACTCATATTTAAAAAATGGGACTTTAATATGTTTTACATACGAAAAGTATTATATTCACAATATTTTCATAATAATTTCACAACAAATTCTAGGTGGTAAGTTATATATTATGATTCTAATTTGAATCTACTACAAAAATTACTTTTTTAATCCATTAGCAATAACTAGTAACAACCTGCCACAAAAAGCTAGCATTAGATCTTCTATCCAAATACTATTTTAACAGACTAAAAAGTTATTTTGTCTATTTTAGCACAATATTTAACAATACACCTACATCTCATATTTTCCTATAACACATTATTTATTCAAATAACCTAAAATTACTCTTACCTTTTATTAAAAAAACAAATAAATAACTTCACCGCCAACCTCCACCACCACAAACCATTAAAAGATGAGTAATGCTACAGTCACAATTTATTTTACAATATTTTTACAAATGGTTGTTGTGGCCAACTTCTTATTGGTTCTCATTTTGGCCCTCCAATAACATCATTTTTTTTATTTACCAATATTCACTCACCACATCAATAGTTTGTAAAAGTTTTTGTAAAAAAATTTGTATCTCTAACATTTTCCTTGAAAGATTGAAGTAAAACTTTGGTTTTCAAGCTGTCTCAACCAAATCTGATCTATCTTTAAAATAATAAAAAATAAAAAAAACAATGCCAACAATCAAATCCACAGAATCAAAATCAACTTAAAACCACAATATGAAAATCAACCACAAAACACCTATAAACACTAATTTTCACCAAGTCCAGGAGATCATAGTAATATAATTCTCAAAGTACCAAGGCTGAACCACAAGGAGCAGGGTAAATTCAAAGACAATGTAATTAAACAACACTTTTGGTAAAGATGAAAAATATTTTTTACTTGGTGATTGTTAACAATTTAATAATGACTAGTTTATGATAGGCCAAGAATGTATTGACCCCTTGTGATATATTAATTGATTAATTAGTTAAGTTTATTAATTAATCAAATTAACATGCAATGTACGTGGCAGCACAAACAAATCACCAAATAAATAAGTATGCAGCGGAAATTAAATTGACACGGTGATTTGTTTACGAATGAAGAAAACCTACACGGTAAAAACCCCACTGAGTGATTTTAAGGTCACTACTCCCGAGAATTCACTATTATCAAAACAAGTGATTACAAGTAAAAGAATCCCAGTACCTTATACAAACCTACAGTTTGAACGCTTACCCTAATACCCAATTAGACTTGTTCTGTAGTGACAATCTCTCATTTTCAATGCACGGCTCCCAGTACGTGACTAACTAATAGATGCGAGGATCCCAATACGCAACTTGATCACCAACTTGAAAAAGATGTTAGTTGCAAAATTCTTCAGTTCATCCAGACGATGAAAGTCAAGAAGCTCCTTGGTCACAAAACCCTACGGTGTACAAACACAACAGCTTCTTCAAGAGAAAGATGAACTACAGTAAATTCTGTTTCCGGTCACAATTTGCATGAACAAGACTTTGCTTCACACTTGTGCAATTGTGCCACCTTTGACGGCCCTCAAAATAATCCTTATATATGTTTAGGGTTGTGAGAAAAAAAAGCCTAAACACATACTCACAGATTGGATGAAAAACAACTCTGAAAAATTGAGTGTCATAAACCTCGATAGATAGCCATCTATCGAGCTAGCTATTAAGCCACGGGCTTCAGTAGCTTTTAAACCTCGATAGATGCCAGCTGTCGAGTTTTAAAATCCAGCACTTCATTACTTGATTCTTGGATAGACTTGCATGACTTTAACACTTAAACTTGAAACCTTGTTTCTTGAAGCATTAAACACATCCTAGATCTACCCAATTACAAGTAAAGTGCGTTTTGTTAAAGGATTAGCCAATTACATAAAATATTGACATATGTTTCTAACATTGAATTACATATATCCTAACATTTTAAATCAATATTTTAAATACCAGGGCATCGGGGTGTTTCCCTATATCGATATAAGATTCTTTGTGATCTAAGAGAATCTATATTTCATAATTGATTGTTCTTAGATAACGAAAAACCTATGATTTAATTGAACTGAGACAATTCTATAACGCATGATAATTTAGATTAATAATGCAATTAGAATAGTTTTTAGAAAAATCCATTCACTTTAAAAACTTTATTTCTATTTGAAACTATTGGAACTTCATCTAAACAATAAGAAAAATATGATTGAAATTATTGAAAGCATAGAAGAACTAATACATCAAAAGAACTCTAATTGAACAATCAAATATGTTGTTGTCTAAAATCTTAGAAAGAATCACAATGAATTATCATATCGTATAGAAGAAACATGACCCCTAACCCTAGTAAAGAGTTTAGACTGCCATAATAGAATAATAAAACACAAGTTTTTCTCTCCAAGATTCGTTTTCCATAGGCCCCCTCCCCCCTCTCTCAAAACCCTAACGTTAAAGTGTACAAAGAAAATAAAACTTTTAACTATTTAATTTTCGTCCAGATTTTCAATAGCAGCTTGTGAGTTAATTTCGGCCTTCAAAAAGTGTGAATTTTGAAAAACTTAAAACTGGAAAGTTGTAGATATTTAAGCTTAAATATCTACAACTTTCCAGCCCATATGGCCATAAGTCAATTGAAATTTTAAGGAGCGAGATATACCCAAAAAGTGAGCAATATTTTGCAAAAACTCAATCTTTTTTCTTTTCTTAAGTCTTTCCAAACTTAATCAAAGGCTTCATCCTTTTCCACTTTCCAATTACTATCAATAGTCACAAAAGGTTTGCACTTATAAAACCCATAATCTTGTTCCATAGATTGAGTTTGGAGGAAAAACGAATATAGGGTTGGATAAGCAACAGAGAGAACAGCTAGATGGTTCCACTAATTTTCCTCATTTTCATCATCTCATTGTGCAATATTTATAAATTAAAGTCTAAAATTAGAAAGAATTTTTAAAAAAAATCAGGATAAATCTAACTATGTATGAGTTGAGCTAACTCAACCATGGCCGAGTTAACTAAGTTGATTTTATAACTCCCTAGTCTCACCCATTTATATAATGTTAAATGACCGAGTTGACCTTCTAAATCTCAATTTGAAACTTGAAATCTAGTTGTGGGGACGTAGGCCCAAATATATCTTTGGGCCTTGGTCTCGTCTGAGGAGGCACAATGGTCCGAGAATAGATCAATTGCAAGAAAGACGTAATATTTCGAACTTCATGAGCAAACTATGACTGTAGAGGCTTGGAAAGGTTGTCCGAGGAGAATATCCCCTCGGCTAAACACAACTCAAATCAAGATGTGCCTCTTGTCATCCAAGTGATGTTCCAAGAGTTTCTACTAATAAAGACATGTACTATGAACGTACAAGAAGGATGGGAGCTAGGAAATATCTAAGGAAAGGCTGTTGTCACCGCATTAAATACTCTGCAACTAACTTTCTGGCTGCATTAATGTGGAGAAGACTCCTGAACAATGCTGCCTTAGCTACCCCAACTCACAGAGGGCCTGGGAGAGTATCCGATAGGACAAGCACTCAAGTAATGGCATGGATGATCAACAAGTGGAGAGTCAAGATCGTCAAAAGTGAACTATATAATATAAGAGACCCTCCATGAAGAAGGGATCTAAAAAACAAGAGAGAAACCCTGTAGTAATCAAGAACCAAATTTGTAATCAAACTTGTGAGAAATATATAAGAACTGATCTCCTCGAACTGTGCCAAGAACGATTTGCTTTAGTCTAAATCAACCTATCTTCCTGTTCTTATCATTTGAATCCACGTTATTTGTTTTCCAACTCATTTTAGCTCAACTTTCCAACCCACTCTCTACAAATTCATTGTTTTGGGTTTTTTGGACCTAGGTTCATCCATCTTTTGGGCTAGGTACTCAAATCAGGTCCTTACACTAGCCATAGCCAATCATTAACCTCAAAGCTAGGGACAAAGGCACACTTGGACTTTTAGGGGCAATTCCCCCCCACCCCCTCCCCCTCCCCCTTCCCCCAATTTTTTTTAATCACTAGTATATATATAGGTACTACTTTTAGCAATTTTTTTTTCATAAAATTACACTTTGCCCCCCTAAATAGTATCATTTATTCTTTTAAGAATAATGTTACAATCACAAACTTTTCTACAACACTTTTACAAACTGTTGAAGTACAAATTATTGCTAATTCACATTTGGGCCGGCCACTTTTATCACTTTTTTATTTACTAATAATCACTCACCATATTAATAATTTGTAAAAAAAAAAAATTGTAGCTTTGAAATTTTCCTCCTTTTAAAGGCCATAAAAAAAATTTATACATCTAAAATCTATAACAAAATATACTAGCCTAAAACAATTAGCCCAAAAAAAAAATTTACCAATAACAAAGCAAAAAAATTAAGCACAATAAACTAATTTTACACATGAAAGACAAAAAAACAAAAAAAAAAACAAAAAAACAAAAACACACACACACTCAATGGCTAAGCAGCAATAGAGCCAAAAGACAGCAACGAAGTCACCCCCCTAACTCCAAGTCCTCGCTCCATCCCTATCAAAGCCCTCGCCTCTCTTTAATGGAGCTATTAAAGTAGCAATCAAGTCAAGCAAGACAACTAGCCAGGTGTTGATCCGTACAAGGAAGAGTGCAAGGATCAAAAGAATCGAAGAGGAGAGGCAATTGAAGGGGATGGGACGGTGGAGATGGTGATGGTGGTGATGGAGGGTGATGAATATTGGATGATCAAGAATGGAGAAGGAAAAGTAGTGTTAGATGTGTAATAGAGAGAATGGTTGATTTCATTAAATTTGCTAACATGGATGACTTGGATTTTTAATTAATGTGGCTAATTTTAGTTGTCACATAGCACCAATTGTACACACTGTTTGTCATGTTACTATTTTCCGTTAATGAGTTAACAATAGGGACCAAATGAATAGTGAGTTGAAAATAACAAAAACCAAATTGACTGTGGCTTCAAAATGCAGGGGCCAAATTTACTATGATCTCAAAATATAAGGACTCAAATAGTATTTTGACTTTTATTTTTATAGGTTTTTGGTCTAGGGTTTTCCAAAAAAAATCCCAATCAATTTCTTTGTCTATATAGCCCAATAAATTAATTACATTCATTGGATCCAAGTTAAAATAATATTATGGTTTTAATTTATGTCAATATACACATATTTTCTAAAAAATTTATAAAATTTTACTTTCCCCTCTTATGATGTGGGCAACGAATAAATATTTAATATCCCTTCTAATGATGTGTCTTATGCTTTTATTGTAACGATTATTATGCTAAAATTATGAGGTATTATCCTCTATATATGTGCGTCTTGTGGTTTTATTGCTTTTATTATCTTGCTTGATGATATGATGAGTTGTTGATTTGTTGTTAATAATTATAATTGCATGGATCGTATAATTGAGATAATTTTTAGTTTTTAATTAATAATTAGAGGTCGATCTTTGGTGTGATAGCAAGTGACTATCACCAAAAGTGATAGTTGTGGGTTCAAGTTCGAGATTTAACCTTTCTAATATTTTAGGAATAAGGTTACCTACATGAACCTCTTTCAAACCCTACAAAAGTAAGAACTTTGTACAGTGTATATAACATCTTTGTATTTAATTAAGGGAAATGCTAGTGTAAAATTAACCAAGGAATCAAAAAGAGATTAAAAGCTCATAATTCAAAGTTTAATATTAAATACTTCCCCTGTTAAAATGCCATCAATATTGGGTTTGAAGATTAATAACTGGGGAGGGGGGGGGGGGGGAAATGTTAAAAATTAAGTATGCAGCAAGAAAAGGGAAAAGAAAATTGACAAAAGCAATGTATATAAATTGAATGTTATTAGAGCATCTATCTTAACAAAAAAAGAAATGTTATTAGAGCATCTCCCGCGGTGAAGGCATCCACGTATATTAGCTAGAGAGTATGTGCTGTGTTAGTGCTCCAACAGACTCAGCAAACTTAGGTTTTTTTTTTTTTTTGGCTCATGAATAGTATAGCCCATCAAGTCTGATGAGTTACTGTTCATTCTTCAAATTCTTATTTTCTATTATAATAATTAAGTGTTGAGTAAAAAATGTTGAAAGATTTGTAGTTGTTAAAAATAAATAAATAATGAATGAAGAAATAATATTCAAATAAGATAGAAAATGAAATAAAAAATCTGTTGAAAAGTATATTTGAAAAGTGAACAAGCAAAAACTAAATGTTACTATTCATTAACCAAATATTATAAAAATTTGATTAGTTTGTTGGGTATACTCTTATACGTGTTAGTACGAGGAATGAAGTGTTGTTCAAGTAGGAATATGACTCATGACCTCGTAGTTCACTCAACATGTGATATTAATACAACCATTGATCATCTGACACGTTCACCAAATGTGCCGACATTGTGGGAATAGTCTACGAATGGCAAAGTAGCAATTAGTAGGGGTGAAGTAGGGGAATACAAATTAATACGATCAGGTGAAATGAAATGAAATGATTGTTACCTGTTGCATGAAAAATTAAAATTATTTTATTATTTAGTTTGTTTATTCTATTATTTATGGTTTCAATATATTTTTTTGGTATACTTATGAGTTCCATTATATTAGTTTAACTAATTTTAATTTTTATTTATAGTATTTTTAGTAATAATTTTTCAATTTCAATAAAATAAACAGTATCCAAACACATCTTAAAAAAATTCAGAAAATTAGCTATGACTTCAAAAAATGTTAAAAATATGCTTAATCTAATTAGATAGTTCTTATTCTTAAAAAATAAAAAATAAGGTTAAAATTATAATTTAACAAAATAAAAAAAAATAAAAATACTATTAGATAAGTTACACTTTCCATCTAATATATCTCAGGTACATTTGATACAGTTTTTTCTTAAAAATTAGTACACATTAAAGCCAAAAATTTACTTCATTTCAAATCTTAAATTTTAATTTTATATAAATGCATCTAACAATAAATAAATTCAAATTAAAAAATTATATTAAACTTAAAATAAAAAATTAAAAGAAGCCTCATCGGATGATGACGCTAGTCATTATTATTATTATTATCAAACACCCTCCAACTATTTTCTTCTTTAATTAATTTCCCCATGAGTTGGCCAATTCAATGCCCCGCTGAAGTTAACAATTAAAAGTTCGTTGGGGGTAGTTGCATCCTCCCCCTTCCCACCATTGCCTCATCGCCCCCTTTAAAGTCTCAACCTTCTTTCCCATCTTTTCAAGCCATTACTCTCTCACGTTTCCTAGCTAGCTAGACTGTACATCTACCTTTCTTTAATTTTCACTTGAATTCCGATTTGGAATTTGCTTTTTTATATCCAAATTTCCAACCCCCATAATACACATACAACTGCCTTCTTTCTTCTCTAAAAGACAAAAAGATCCCAACACCACCACCATGGGCGATGAGAGGAAGCAACCCCCAGAAACTGTACCGGTTTCGGTTCAAACTCTGCCGGAGAGAAAGAAAAATAAGCTCCCTAACTTTCTCTTATCCGTCAGACTCAAATATGTGAAACTTGGGTACCACTACTTAATCTCCAATGCCATGTACCTCATGCTTGTACCACTTCTTGGCATGGCTTCTGCTCATCTTTCTATGCTCACTCTTCAAGATGTTTTGCAGTTATGGGACAACCTAATAAAGTTCAATCTTGTTTCGGTGACTATAGGCTCGTGCGTAATGGTTTTCCTTGCCACCTTTTACTTCACCAGCCGTCCAAGAAAAGTTTACCTAGTAAACTTTGCTTGTTACAAGCCTGAAGAGGCTCGAATATGTAGGAGGGAGATTTTCATTGAAAGATCTACTTTAACTGGGAGTTTCACGGAGGAGAACTTGGCTTTTCAAAAGAAGATTCTGGAAAGGTCAGGATTGGGCCAAAAGACCTACTTGCCTGAGGCCGTGTTGAGAGTCCCGCCCAATCCCTGTATGGCCGAGGCCAGGAAGGAGGCTGAGGCTGTCATGTTCGGAGCCATTGATGAGCTCTTGGCAAAGACTGGAGTGAAGGCTAAGGATATAGGGATTCTTGTAGTCAATTGTAGCTTGTTCAACCCAACTCCATCCCTCTCCTCCATGATTGTGAATCACTACAAGCTCAGAGGGAACATTTTAAGCTATAATCTTGGTGGTATGGGTTGTAGTGCTGGCCTTATTTCTATAGATCTTGCTAAGCAGCTATTACAGGTTGGTTTTCTTCCATATATATATATATATATAATTTTTTTTTTTTGAATAGTAATACACACAAACTTAAAATTTCAAATTTAAATCTCTTTGTTTAACCAACTCTTAAGAAATTCACAATTCATGAAAAAAGAGCTATGTTAATGTATGCTTTGATGGAATTCATTAATCATCCATTTTAGAAAAAATTTTATAAAAATTTAAAAAATTAGTCATTATTTTATATTCTTATAAAAAAAATTTAAAAATGATTTATTAATAGTTCTCTTTAGTAAATCTAATATATATATATTAGTTAATAGAATATGTTAAATACTCTTTAACATGCGTTCTTAGCAATTGAATCAGTAACTCACCGATAAGAGCCCTCTAGTCGTTGGGTGAATGCTTTTATTATACTAGAAGTCCATGATCCATCTGTCTATGATCAAAAAATGGTATTGATCACTAGGCATGTGGTAAGAACTCTCACTTAATTATATGCAGTGGGCCTCTCTCTCATAATATGAGAGGACCTCATATGCGTCTGGGATTCACAGCCGAGACATACCAGCCACATGATGATAGACCCCTCAAATAGCTAGGTCAACTTGTCTGCATGTCCAGCTAGTCGTGGGTGTCACATTTTGAAAGATGTACGTACCTGAGTCCTGAGGGTTATTAATTGGGTCTGCAGTAGATTCATTAAACAGATAGTACTTCCCATCACCCTCATAATAAATGCCTATGTATAGATACTGATTTTTCTCATCCTTTCTCTTTGAGTAACATTGGGAAAATCGAATTTGATATAATTTTGTGCCACTGTTTACAGCATGATGAATTGGGATTAGCAAGCATGTGTTTCTATATGGTTTATTGACACATTTTTATCGTTTATAATTTATTATGTAGCAAGTTATGATATAAAATTGTGTTAAATTTAGTGTTTAATTAAAAAAATAATATTATTATATTTTTTTTAAAAGAAATTATATGTTGAATTGCATATTATTCATGTTCTTAATACATAAGTCAAATTTCATGTTAATAAAATGAATTTTACTATTTAATCCATAAAAGTATTTTTTATGCAAAATTTTAGATTAAAAAAATATGAAATTTAAACATTTGATTGATGACATAACTATTAATTTTAATCTTCTAGCAATTTTGTAAGTATAAAGCATATAAGAAAAAAAATGTAATCCAATATTGAATTTATCAAAATTCAAATTCAATAAAAATATATTAAGTAGATTTGTAACCAATGCCTACAACTAAGCTTGTATCCAAATTAACTCTATGCGGCAAATAGAAAAAAATAGTTAAATTGCTTGTCATACCCTACAAAGGCAAATATCAAATTTAGACTTTGAAATGAAACTATTTCAAATAGAGATAATCCTTTTCGTACGATGGGTTTCATAAATATAGTTTTAAAATTTTAATTAACCATTCCTCTTAATTAATTTACCTGCAGGTGCACCCTAACTCTTATGCCCTAGTAATGAGTATGGAGAATATAACTCTCAATTGGTACTTCGGCAACGACCGATCAATGCTAGTCTCAAACTGCCTCTTTCGCATGGGTGGAGCAGCGATCCTCCTCTCCAATCGTTCTTCAGATCGTCGTCGTTCAAAGTATCAACTCATCCACACCGTACGTACCCACAAGGGTGCCGATGATAAGTGTTACAATTGTGTGTTCCAAAAAGAGGATGAAACCAAAAGAATTGGTGTCTCACTCTCAAAAGACCTAATGGCAGTGGCTGGAGAAGCCCTCAAAACCAACATCACTACACTTGGGCCATTAGTCCTTCCCATGTCTGAACAACTACTATTTTTTGCAACTTTAGTGGGAAGGAAGATCTTTAAAATGAAGATAAAACCATACATTCCAGATTTTAAGCTAGCTTTCGAGCATTTTTGCATTCATGCAGGGGGGAGAGCAGTGCTAGATGAGCTAGAGAAAAACCTGGAGCTCACGGATTCGCATATGGAGCCTTCAAGAATGACTCTTAATAGGTTTGGGAATACTTCTAGTAGTTCTTTGTGGTATGAATTGGCTTACACTGAGGCTAAAGGGAGGATCAAGAAGGGTGACAGGACGTGGCAGATTGCTTTTGGTTCGGGATTCAAGTGTAACAGTGCTGTATGGCGTGCTTTAAAGACCATTGACCCAGTTAAGGAGAAGAGTCCTTGGGTGGATGAGATTGATGAGTTTCCAGTTCAAGTGCCTAAAGTGTCAGCCATTAATGTTTCTTGAAGGTTTAAATTAAGTTTATTCGGGGAGGGAGGGAGGGAATTTGTGTGTACTAAATTTATTTCTGAATGCCATATAAACAATTGAAATCTGTTGCTTAATTGAATGTTTCTTATAGTTTTTATGTGTTAATTAATTGCCTACATTTCTAATTCCCATATAGTAGTATAAAATAAGGGAACTCGTTGCCAAAAAAAAAAAAAAAAGAAGGGAACTCTTCATAATTTTTATTTTTATTTTTAGGAAAATGCTAACGAGTGCCCTTAGGGCACTGGTTAACAATCTATTTTAGAAAAATTTTAACATCACTTTTATAAAAAATGAAAAAAAGTTATTAAGGGCACTCGTTAGCATAACTTTAAAAAAAGGGAACTCCTTAAAATATTTTCCTTATCCATATTGCCATACAAATATTGAGGTAAGGGCGGCGGTGCCATATGTTCAATTCAGGGGGTTTAACCCCCTGAGCTGGCAATATATATATATATATATATATATATAGTTTTTTTTTATTTGACCTACTTAAAATAAAAATTTGAACACCTTAACTCTGAATTTTTTTTAAACCCACTTGAAATAAGTTTAAATATGATTCTCTTAACAATATTCTGGTCCTTTTAAACACAAAAAAGCCCAACAACAAATCAATTTTTATCTAAAATCTAAATAGAAAACTCAACAACAAAAGTAAATTTCTTTTCATCTTAAATCTCCAAAAAAATCACATTTAGATCTTAACAAATTTGAAATAAACTAATGGAAAATTCATAGTTTACATTGTACTATCAATGTAAGATTTACATCATTTCAAAACAAATGTGTACACTACATAATTATCTACAATGTAAATTTTACATTGATTCAAGACAAATGTGTACAATATAATAGTCTACAATGTAAATCTTACATTGATAATATAATATAAAGTATAATTGTCCTAAAATAATAGATAAAAGTATCTTAATTAGTAATAATTAAAATTCATTTAACAACAATAATTAATATATTCACTGTATTAAGAAAAAATATGTCAAATGAACTTACATTTTATTTTTTATTCTATTGCCCATACATATGGTAGACAAATTTATAAGAAGGAAACCATGTAGACTGTAAGATTCATCTCTTACCCAAGATATATCTTCTTACTAACCTAAGATATATCTTCTTACTAACCCCTCTAGAAAAAAAATCCTGAAACCGCCACTCATACATTAATTGTAGAAGTAGGAATTATTGTTTTGTCTACTTTTAAGTAGATCCTAATTTGTAACCGTTCATATCTTGGAAATACATTTGGTGAAATATCATTGTTGTGATTTGAGATTTGAGAAATATTATCAAGGACCAATTTCAACTACAAAACTAATTGTAGCCTCAGGCTACAATTTCACTCAATATATTTTTATTGGATGTTACTAAATCCCAACTAAGTAAGCCAAGGTTTGCTGGAGACGTTTGTTGTGAAGGAACCACTACTCATTAAAGGGTATAAGCTGATTGGTCTACTTAATATCAAACTTGAGCTCACCAAGCAAAATTTTATATCCAAGCTTGGTTTTTAAATTTCAAAACGAGCTCAAGCTTTTTCACGACTTCTATTAAGTAAGTTAGTTAAATAAACTAATTTAATAAAAAATTTACTCAAATATGTGTTTTGATGTCATCCAATTTTAAGATGGAAATTGTTGTGTAGCTAAGGTTATTGTTCCACAGAGAAAATGACCAATAATATATAGAAGAATATGGTTGAAACTAGGAAAAATTGAGTTTGGTAAAATTCAATAACTAAAATTACTAGGGTGTCTAGGTTTATATCCACCAGTATCGTTAAGCATCTTCTACTAATTCAATTTTAGTACACAATCAGTTAAGTAAATGGATAAATTAATTATCTGATTAGAAGATTTAAAAATAAGTTTTATTAGCACTACAAGAAAAATGCCTATTAGTGACCAAGAATTTTTGACGGACCCAAAAAGTCCTCTCAAGAAATCTTATTTGTGATGGCAAAATAAAGCCCTCTCAAATACTTGGTAAAATGTGAAATATTTGTGATCTACAAAAAAAGCTGTCGCAATTATGTGTTATAGCTGTCACAAATACTAATATTTTGGAGGGAAATTTTCCCTCCATATTATTTGCGAGAGACAATTGAAAATCTCTCGCAAAAAGTGTATTATTTATGATGTTTAAAAAAAAACTGTCACTAATACCAAATTATTTGCGAGGGCTAGGATCGACCTTCACAAATAATCATTAAAATGTCAAAAAATTTGGAGGGAAATGTCCCACCAAATTATTTCTGAGGGACAATAAAAATCCCTCGCAAAAAGTTTATTTTTTGTGTGGGTTAAAAATATACCCTTACTAATACTAAATTATTTGTGAGGGCAACGATTGACCTTTGCAAAAAATCATTAAAATATTAATTTTTTTGAGATAAAAGTTATTCTAAAATTCAAAGAAAAAAAACGCATAAACATATAGCACTTTGTATTCTTTAGATGAACCCTTTGTTTACCGTCTAAAAAACAATTTATATACATCCTATATAAGAAAGGTTTGTCCTTATTTTCTAAACAATTGTACCCATAAAAAATTAAAAAAATAAATTAAAAAAAAAAAACTTTTTATATACATCCTATGAGTTACATCACGTGTAACTTGAACTCAACTATATATTTCTTAATTCGATGTGAATTTTGACAAATCTACCGTTAGATTACATTATCTTCATATATTTTTCATGCTTATAAAATTCCAAGGTGATCAACTATTAATTGTCATGTCATCAATCAATTGTTTAAATTAAAGTTTTTGTATTTTAAAATAATGCATAAAAGATGAGTTTATAGATCAAATAGTAAATTATATCCAATTGGCATGAAAATTGGCATGCATGTTAAAAACATATAGAGCATGTAATCCAACGATTGGATTTTCAAAAATGATAGCACTTTCAATTTCAAAATGGTAGCCTAAAATTCAAGAATTTCAACCTTTTGTTCTCTCTCTCTCTCTCAAAAGTGAATGAAAATTTCTTCTCATTAAAATAATGCAAAAAAGATGAGTTCATAGATTAAATGGTAAATTATATCCGATTGGCATAAAATTTGGCATGTTAAGAACATATAGAACATGTAATCTAATAGTTGGATTTTCAAAATATGAATTCAATAATAAGTTATTGGGTGATGTAACATCTTTTAGAATTACATCACGTATAACTTGAACCCAATTCTATATTTCTTAATTCGATGTGAATTTTGACAAATCTACCGTTATATTACATTATCTTCATATATTTTTTATACTTATAAAATTTCAAGGTGATCAAATATTAATTTCCATGTCATCAATCAATTGTTTATATTCAAGTTTTTGTAGTTTAAAATAATGCATAAAATATGATTTTATAGATCAAATGGTAAATTTCATCCGATTGGCATGAAAATTGGCATACATGTTAAGAACATATAGAGCATGTAATCCAACGGTTGGATTTTCAAAATATAAATTCAATAATAAGTTATTGAGTGGTGTAACATTTTTTAGAATTACGTCAAGCGTAACTTGAACTCAACCCTATATTTCTTAATTCAATGTGAATTTTGACAAATCTACCGTGAGATTACATTATCTTCATATATTCATGCTTACAAATTTTCAAGGTGATCAAAGATTAATAGCCATATCATCAATCAATTGTCTAGATTCTAGTTTTAGTAGTTTAAAATAATGCATAAAAGATGAGTTTATAGATCAAATGGTAAATTACATCCGATTAGCATACATGTTAAGAACATGTAATTCAACGTTTGTATTTTCAAAATATGAATTCGATAATAAGTTATTGGATAGTGTAACATTTTTTAGAATTACGTCAGGTGTAACTTGAACTCAACCCTATATTTCTTAATTCAATGTAAATTTTGACAAATCTACGGTGAGATTATATTAAAACTTTCTTTGGTTGATTATATTCATCAATTGATCCATTGATTTAGTCTAGAAAAGATTAACTTCATTAGAAAATATCAAAAACACCACATACACTAGAGGCATTGTTGTGACAAAAGTAAAATCTAACAAAATTATTGCGTTTCACTAGAGGGAATATAAAACTCTATTCTAACAACAAGAAAATCTAAGAATAAACTTCTAAAAAGATATGGCCAAAATGTTCCATTTCAGTTTTTTTTTTTTTTTTTTTCAATTTTGACTTGAACAAAATTCTCTCTTGCATGAAATTCTCTTGAATGAAATTCTCTCTTTCCTTTTCTATTTTCACATTTCTTTAACTTGTTAAATTCTTCAAAATCATTTCTCAATTGATCTTGACTCTTGGATTCTCTTAACTACTTAATGTCTACATGATTAGCTAATTAGTTTTAATATCATACTAGGGAAAAATAAATGTAAGTATATTTAGAGAAAACTTGCAAACTAATAAATTCCAAGTAACTTTATTTGTTGTCTTATGTCTTTATCAAAGTGAAGACAGTAATGAGCATAGCAATAAGCAACAAGAGCAGCAAGCTCTATGGTTAGAACAAAACAGAGCACAAAAACGACATTAGCTTGTAGTGAATTTCTTTGTACATGCAACTTGTAGTTTAGTAGATGAATTAATTTCTTTAAGTAATAGCACATGAAAAAGTTAGTTATTACTGTAGGGACACGTGTGTAGTTAGTTTTTCTCTTCTATTTTTGTAGTTAGGTGGTTAGCTTGATTCAGTCACTATATATAAAACTTTTGTACTCATTCTTTCTAATTAATTCAATTGAGATCATTTTTCATCCATTCCTTGATATAGTATCAGAGCTGAAGCTCTCGATTTTCCCCAATCTCGTTCATTCTAGGGTTCTTCTAGTTCAACATTTTCTTCAATTTCACTTCATTTCTTGAAGTTTTTCTTTCAGTTACACATCGTTTCTTGAAATTTTTCCTTTCTTCATTCAAAGAATTTTCCTTTTTCAACAATGGCTTCCGCTGACTCATCTCTTCCTACTGCTACTGCTGATACTACCACTTCAACACAAGAATCTCCAATGGATGATCCTTTGTTTCTTCATCATGGAGAAAGCACTAGCACTATTCTTGTGACTTAGCAATTAACAAGGAATGAGAATTACCCAACTTGGGCTTGATCTGTGAGAAAGGCTTTGCTTACAAAGAACAAATTGGGTTTCATTGACGGAACCTTGACTTTGTCATCTCCATTAGTGTCAACTCCTTCAGCCATTCAAGCCTAGATTAGGTGTGATAACATGGTTGGGACATGGTTGACAAACTCAATGTCTCCCAAGATTCAGGCTAGCATTGTTTATGAAGACACGGCCTTGGAGATTTGGACAAACTTGAGAGATAGATTTTCCTAGAAGAATGGCCCTAGAATCTTCAATTTGCAAAAGCAGATAGCAGAATTGCATCAAGGTGAAGTTTCCATTATTGATTTCTTTACTCAGCTTAAAGTGCTATAGGATCAATTGCAGAGTTATAGTCTTTTTTCCTTCTTGTACTTGTGGTAAGTGTGTCTACAATGTTAATAAGAGATTGACTAAATTGCAAGTTAGAGAGTCAGTAATGAAGTTCTTGATGGGTGTAAATGATTCTTTTTCCCAAGTAAGAACTCAAGTGTTGTTAATGGATCCCCTTCCCTCACTTAATAAGGTGTATGTCTTGTTAATTCAAGACGAAGTGCAAAGGACCATGACCAATGGTGCAAGTACTCATGTTGAGTCTACTATGCTTGCAGCCAAAGGTCAAAACTTCTCTTCTAAATCAACAAGCAATCATAATAATAAAGGAAAGGATAGGCCAATGTGTACACATTGTGAAAAATTAGGCCATACTATTGACAAGTGCTATAAGTTGCATGGGTTTCCACCAGGGTTTAAGTTCAAGAACAAACCCTTAATGGCACATCAAATGTTGTCAGGTCAAATTTCAGAGTCATTGCCTTTTGCTCCTCCGTTGCACAATCATCCTGCTTTCATTCCTGATCAATATCAGCAATTGCTAGCTTTGATTGATGCTTCAAACTCATCCTTTACAACAACATCTCAAACAAAAGAAGTTCCAATGGCCAATGTGGCATCTTCTTCCAACATTGCAATGGCAGGTATTGATTTCTATCACAGTGTTTTCTCTAGACAAGTGGTCAATAGAAGGGTTTATGGTAGACATACTTAGGTGTTAGACACTAGTGCTATTGACCATTTTGTTTGTTCTGTTGACTTGTTAACCACAATTACTGCTACTATGCAATCTTTGGTTCAATTGCCTAATGGGGAATCAACACAAGTGACTCACATTGGAACTGTTGTTCTATCTTCCTCTCTCACTCTCAAAAATGCTCTTTGTGTCCCATCTTTCAACTTTAACCTTTAATCTGTTAGTACAATTACTCAATCTTAACCATACTGCCTTGTTTTCCTTTCTGCTTATTTTTTTTGTCTAGGACCTTTTATCTTGGAAAACGATTAGGGTGGGAAAGACAATTGATGGATTGTACCTATTGTAGTGAGAAAACCTTCAGCATACTCCTGGTTCTTCCCTTGCTAACTTCTTAGCTGCTCACAAAATCAATGCTACATTTCATCCTTTCTCTGTAGCAACTTCTACAAATCCTCATTGTAACTCTTCTTTCCTTTGGCATGGAAGATTAGGTCACCCTTCTAACATCAAACTTAATGTTTTGAGTCATGTTATTCCTTCTTTACAATCTTCTTGTGATAAAGAATGTCAAGTTTGTCCTATGGAAAAACTTAAACGATTGCCTTTTCCTTTCAATAATAAAATCAGTAGTTGTGCTTTTGATTTGGTTCATATGGATGTATGGGGACCATATTCAACTCCTATTTTAGATGGCTTCAAATATTTTTTAATTGTTATGGATGATGCAACTAAAGCAACGTGGTTGTTTTATATGAGGTCAAAGTTTGAAGTTAGGCAGTTGTTTCATTCTTTTTATACTATGGTTTCTACATAGTTTGGACTAAAAATCAAAGCTATAAGAACTGATAATGCTAAGGAATTTGATATACCAGATTTTCTTAATTCTCATGGTATCATTTACTAACATAGCTAGGCTTACACTCCACAATAAAATTCTGTTGTGGAGATGAAACATAAGCATCTCCTTTCTATAGCTAAAGCATTACAAATTCAATCTCAAATTCCTATCCAATTTTGGGGTGACTGTCTTTTAATTGCAACCTACCTAATCAACAGATTGCCCTCTCCTTTGTTGAATGATAAAACACCTTTTGAACTTCTTTTTAAAGGCCACCAAATTATAATCTTCTCAATGTGTTTGGTTGTTTGTGTTTTGCTTCCATTATTGCTCAAACTGGGAACAAGTTTTCTCTAAAAGCAAGAAAATGTGTTTTTATTAGTTATCCTTTCAATATAAGAGGATATATATAAGCTTTTTGATCTTGAGTCTCATACTGTTTTTGTCTCAAGGGATGTCATTTTTCATGAGTTGGTCTTCCTTTATGTTTCAAACTCATGTGAATTTGATTCTTATCCTTCATTGCCTTTACCTTGTGTTCCTACTATCCCTACTATCTTTAATGGCACTATTTTGCCAAAACCTCCTTCTTCTACTATTCCTCAAGATTCAATCATTCAAGTTCATCATACACTTGATGATGATTTTCTTGATGAAATACTAGAAGAACCTCCTGAACCTGTTGTTGATCCTGTCCCTCTTAGGTCATCTAGACCAATCAAACAACCATCTCACTTACAAGCATATCACTGCAATCAAGTCTCATTTGTCATTGAAGCCAGTCCTACTCATTCAGGTACTTCCCATCCTCTATATTTTCATGTTTCTTATTAGCACTTCTCTCCCTCTTACAAAACCTTTTGTTATTGAGCCCACTTTCTACTATCAAGCTGTTTCTAATCCCAAATGGTAAGAGGCCATGACTGCTGAGATAGCAACAGTTAAGGCTAACAATACATGGACATTAACTCCACTACTTGCAGATAAGAAGCCCATAGGGTGCAAATGAGTTTACAAAGTTATGTACAAAGTTGATGCTTCAATTGAAAGATACAAGGCAAGGTTAATGGCTAAGGGGTTTACACAAAAAGGAGTGGACTACTTTGAAACATTTTCCCCAGTGGCAAAGATGGTATCTATCAAAGTCCTTCTTGTTGTGGCATGAGTTATGGGTTCGTTCCTTAGTCAATTGGATGTGAACAATACCTTTTTACATAGTGATTTGGTTCAAAGTCCCCCTTCCACAAGGGTTTCATAAATAGAGGGAGGTGGTTTGTAAGCTCAATAAATCACTATATGGCCTTAAGCAAGCTTCTAGGCAATGTTTTGCCAAATTTTCTAGCACTTTGATTTAGCTTCGCTTCAATCAATCCAAAGCCGATTATTCCTTATTCACTAGGAAGCAAGGGGATATTTTTATGGTTCTTTTAGTATATGTGGATGATGTTTTAGTGGCTTGCAATGATAAAGATGAGATACGCAAGTTCAAGGTTATGTTGGATGAAAAGTTCAAGTTGAAGGACTTGGGTGATTTGAAGTACTTTCTTGGCTTAGAGGTTGCTAGATCAGACAAAGGCATAGCTCTTTGTCAAAGAAAGTACACACTTGAAGTTCTTAATGATGCAGGTTTGCTTGGGTGTAAGCATGCTAAAACACCAATGGAGCAAAATCTCAGGTTAAGTAAGTTTGAGGGAGAAGAACTTAAAGACCCAAGTAGTTATAGAAGGTTGATAGGTAGACTTTTGTATTTGAAAATTACTAGACTTGATATTACCTTTGTTGTTCATAAGCTTAGCCAATACATGTCTAGACAAAGAAGGTCACATCTGGATGCAGCATGTAGAATCTTGCAATACCTAAAGAGTGAACTAGGAAAGGGACTTCTGTTTTCTTCCAACACAAAATTGCACTTGAAAGGGTTTGCAAATGATGATTGGGCCTCATGTCCTAACACTAGAAGATCTGTGACAAGTTACAACATTTTCATTGGGGACTCTTTGGTGTCTTGGAAGTCAAAAAAGCAATCTACAGTGTTTGTTTTTAGACCCCTTAAAACACAACCAGATTAACCTATGTAATTAGCCAAGTGATTAACTTAGTCAAATTAACAAATTTAGATTAACACAAAGATATCATATCATGCAAAGCAGCGGAATTATAAATAACACAATGATATGATGACCCAGAAAACCACACGGTAAAAACCTGGGGAGGATTTGACCTAGCTATCCTCAAGATAAACCTGAATCCACTATGAAAGAATCGAAGTTTTACAATAGGAATTAGACCACTAACATCCTATTACTACCCACCAGTAGAAACTTACTGACACGACCACGTGCAAGTTCTGAGACCACAAACTCCTTCTTTCTTGGATTCTCCAGCAAGTACAAGCACACCCGCTTGTGTTTCTTTAAGCTCTTTAGTGCAGCAACTGAATGATCATCAAGTTCTTGAACGAATCTCCTCTTGATAATCCTAAGCTTGTGTAAAGGAAAGCTCCTCACAGATCTCACAAGAGATTTACACAAACTGCAATATGAGCAACCTTTGAAACATGGCTAGGGTTTGTCTTATATACCTAGGGCAAAAATATAAAACCCTAACCATTTTAAATGAGCTAAGGCTGAGTTGGAAATCTGCAGAAAATAAAATTCTGCCCAAGTTTCAATCGATCGAGCCTGTTTTTCGATCGATTGAGCCAGGCTGAAAGTCACTAATACTTCTACAGCCACTTGATTCCAACTTTACATTAATGCACACACTTTGAGTGAGTCTAAAACAAGCCTAACACTTGTTTTGATCATGGTTTGCAAACATTACACATTAGAGTTCTAAATACATTAATTCCTAAGTCTTTAGAACCTAACATACAGTGTCAAGGTCTTTAGTAGAAACTGAATACAAGTCCATGGCAGTTGCAACATGTGAGATAGTGTAGATTTTGTATTTTCTCAAAGATATTGGAGTAAAACATGATAGAGAAGCTCTGCTATTTTGTGATAGTTAGGCAGCATTGCACATTAGCTCCAATCCAATCTTCCATGAGAGGACAAAGCATATTGAAATTGATTGTCACATGGTCAGGGATAAAGTTTTGGAAAAGGTTATCAAGCTAAATCATGTTAGGACTCATTGCCAATTAGTTGATGTACTTACTAAAACTTTGAGTTTCAATCAGTTTTCTAATCTTACTTTCAAGATGAGAATGATAAATATACATACACTAGCTGCTCTTGTGGGGGAGTATTAGAGTGAGGCCAACAATGAGCATAGCAATAAGCAACAAGAACAACAAGCTCTGTGGTTAGATAAAAAAAGAACACAAAAATGACAGTAGTTTGTAGTTAATTTCTTTGTACATGCGACTTGTAGTTTAGTAGATGAATTAATTTCTTTAAATAATAGCACATGAGAAAGTTAGTTATTACTGTAGGGACATGTGAGTAGTTAGTTTTTCTCGTGTTTTTGTAATTAGGTGGTTAACTTGATTCAGTCACTGTATATAAAACTTTTGTACTCATTCTTTTTAATTAATTCAATTGAGATCATTTTTCATCCATTCCTTGATGGTCTTAACTCAACCACTTTTATGAGTGTATCATGTAGTGGGTCGAACGAACATTGCAGATTCTTTTATAATGAGGGTTCAACCGTCGACGTCCCAGCCCATGAACCCACAAGCCCCCATAAACGAGAGAGCTAGAAGAAGAAAAGAAGCATAAGCTTGGGCCATGGTCGAAGCTCAATAAAGAGGGTAAGCTCTATATTTAGCTTCAGGGAAGATAGAGCTGTGGAAGAAAGAGAGAAACTTGGGCAAACCAAGTCCGAAGGTGAGAGAGATAATAACAACAAAAAGAAAAGGGATGAAATTAGGTAAGGTGGCTTGTGCATGTTAGACTACTGGGTTTGTGTCATATTGGATGGTGACACTTAAGATTAAGATAAACCTTTTGACCTTTAAAATGAAAAAGCCACCCTCTCTCAATCAAGGACATCGTGTCCAAGTCAATTTGAGGCTTTTTTTTTTTCCCCAAATTTAACCATTCCTCTGATGCCTAAACTTCCAACCAAATTCCCACCAATTTGGTTCATTCAACCATAGTCTCCACCTGTAGTTTTTTTTTTTTTTTTGGTTTGGATGGAGTTCCAACAGAAGTAGTTAGAACTTAGAAATTGTGGACAGGAAATAAGCCACACACGAAATGCTCATTACTTTCCGAGTTCTGACACCACAAAAAAACAAAACAAAAACAACAGTAGTTAGAACTTAGAAATGGTGGACAAGAATAAGCCACACACGAAATACTCATTACTTTCCGAGTTCTGACACCACAAAAAAACAAAACAAAAGCAAGAGCCTGGATATACGTGTGTACTCGTTTTTTATGAGTAGGTATTTTGTCATACTCATTTTAGTATTGAATCCAACTAATTGTGTGTTGGGGTTTGGGACTTGTGATTTGATATTTTCTGTTTTCGGTTACCAAGTATTGTAGACCCAATAACTTATAAAAACCATAGAAAAAAAATATATTATTGTCAAAACTGAAACTGAAAATAACTTATTACCAAGTATTGTCAAAATTCACATTCACTAAAAATATATTAAGTGGAGTTGTAGCCATTAGCTATGACCAAGTTTATAACCAAACTTTATCCTAACTAAATTCAACAAATAAGACATTGAAGTTTGATCCAAAAAAATTCTTCTTAATACTCAATTTGGGATATACACCACTAGAATTCCACAAATGGATAGCTAAATACAAATCCTATATCCTTGGAAGCTAGGGCCAAATCACCATATGATGTCAGGTTTTCCAGTTACATGCCCCATACACCACGAGCAGCTGCCACTTTGTTGCTTGGTCTAGATGTCAGTTCATACAATATCCTTGCAAACGTATCAGAATATCTGCCATCTGAGAAGAGTATCTCTGCAAAGGCATTCTCGTAAGCTAGCAGCAATGCCCTGTTCTGTGGCTCAGAGACGAGGCTCTCAAGTATCATTGCAGCTTTCCTGCAAATTTCTGGAACAGGATGCGGTGCCTTGATCACTTTCAGCAGTCGGTCAATTGCCCTGAATTTTGTTAAATTGTAAATATAAATTAATCGGAATTTTGGCAACAAAAATTTTGTTTTGAAAAAAAAAAAAAATAAACCAAAAAGAAGCCACTAATCTTGAACTATGAAGACTGAAATTTGAAAAAACATAAAGAAATTCACCATCGCTCATTGGCAAGCTTCAATCGGCAGTCCATATTAACTTCAGCAAGGTTATAGAGTGCACCAACAGCAGCCGCTTGTGCATCAAATGCTGGCAAGCTCAAAAGATCAATTAAACGCTTGTGTATCTGCAGTGTTCATTCAGCCCTCATTATAGTCTCAGTGCATAAATGATATATGTTCAATCTACTTATATGTGGAACAAAATTAACCTGTGAAACAAAGGGAAGAAGGAAAGGCTCATTATCAGGATTTATTATCAAACGCCCAAGTAATTCAGCAGCCGCACAGTGCCATGATTTGACTGCAGATCCCAGCATCCCCATTATGGCTTGAACTGCACGTTTCTCTCTGTTTAGTGGAAATTATAGATGAAATTATCATCCTGAAGTTAGAAAATCAGTACCAGTAGCTAAAGGAAAAAAATCAGGCCAGATTTCTTACGTTATTTTGATGTAGGATGGCTTTGATGAGCTAAATATTCGAAGATCAAGAAATGGAGCCAGATTTACAATTGTCTCAAGGGCATTTGTGACAAGTTCCTCATCCTCTGTTTACAAACAGGGACTTTTAGAGGCAATATACAACAAAACAAGAAGGAAGAAACATTAAGAGACTTTTTTTTTAACCAAAACATTCCAGGAAATATCTAGAATACTTAAAAGCAATATCATGATATTATACATTTATACTTTTAAGTATAATTTTAAAATCGATTATACTTCTCATCTTAGATGAGATAATATGTACTCATAACTGATGACATAAAAGAAATCTTTAAGCTTTCTACAACAAAATGCCTCACCTTTGACATGATCTTCTATGCACTGGAACACTGTTTCCAAACAATGCCGATGCTGGGCCATAATGACTTCATTGTCTGGCATGAAAGAGAAGTTCCGGATTATATTTGAAGCAGCAACAGCACACTGCTGTTTTTCTGCTCGCCCTTCTTCATCTAGATTAAATAAACCATCTTCATCAAACCACCAATCCGAAGAACGAGATTTGGACATATTTTTCTGCACTACTGCTTCTGTAACAGAAGAACCAGATCCCAGGCTGCCATATGAATACTACCCCATAATTAGGTCCCAATTAGTCAAAGTGAATTTAATGCTCAACATTTGGATAACAGGAATAAAAAAAAAATATATATATATATATATATATATATATATATATATATATGTTGAGCCTACCCAGGATACAGGAGAGTGCCATTTGAGCCTAACACCTCATACTCATTCCCAAATCCTGTTACAAGAGAATTTGCCCCTAGTGTTCTGACCCTCGGTGTCCTTATGGGTTCTTTCGAAAGTGCTATATCACGCCAGTCATCAATCTGTCTCAATCTTGAATGCAGTGAGTAATTATACCATAGTGACAAAATTTAAAACAGAATAGATGAATAAAAACGCATACCACTTGGAGAAGAGCATCCAGCAACCCAGGTATTTTTGCAAGAGGGGTTGCATCTTTGCGCATGTCTTCCTTTTCTTTGAAAGAGAGCAATGTGAGAGTATTTAATGCCCAGGTCAGCTCACTCTTCAGTCCACTTTGAATAGCCAGAACTATCCTCTTATTGTTTTGATCTAGAAAGAGTTTAACAGTCAAACAATCTAGGATAGAGAATATTGACAACATATTTTCCCAAACATCATGGAGGACCAGTAGTGCATAAGTGGAGTGAATAAAATGAAGAGATGTAGCAGACCACATCAGAATCATCAGAAATATCAATCCCAAATTCCCAACTAGTTTAAGAAGCAAAACAGAATTTTTTGCAAAAAATAAGGGGGATGTATCAGTAACAGATGAAGAACACAACACTGCTCTAACATCTCAGGAAAAGATTGCAAACAGTTTGTGGAAGCATGAATCGAATGGCAGAAAAAGCTTAGATGGAACTTGTTATAAATGATGTCACAGAATGGACTTTTATTTTTTATTTTTGGATATATAAGTAGCTAATATATTAAAAAACAAACAGCCAATACGCAGCAGATGCCTGCAAAAACAAGAATAACTCAACACAGGCTTAGCTAAGAATACATTCAAGAATCCTCTACATAGCACATAACACTGTTCTTTTTTTTTTTTTTTTTAATAAGTACTACGTTTTATTAGATATATAAAAATGCATCAAGTACGTAAGGGGTATACTAGATGATCAACAACACTAATGTCAAAAAGTAGAATGATCCGTAAATTCAATAAATTAGAAAAAGGATATGTTTATGTGGCCAGCATCCACTAGCTTCAAATCCACAACTGCCCGTTCACATCCCTGGAAAAACACATAACACCCTGTTCTGCGGGGAGTTTTTGAGTACATATACCACTAATTCTAAACCTTACAACATCCCTAATAATCTAGACAATACAGTCCTCTCAGAGAAGCATACGGCAATGAGGCCCTTTCTCCTCTTCCTTAAAACCCCAAATGAAGCCCTTTCTTTTACCTCACAACATAGTCTTGATCACCATGTTTTTCAATAACATATTCAGTAACATTGAAATCCCCAATTATAATCATTGCTTTGTCCTGAACTTGAGAATAGATCAATAACAAGAACTCCTAAAGTTGCATTCTTTAAGTACATGTATTGCAACCATAAAAGAATTCATAAATAAAACCTCTTTCTTAATATTTTTATCCTAGATCCGACAGTGAAGAGCTTGATTAGATTTCAATATTAAAGAAAGGGTCAATTTTAGGAAAGTTTTAGTATCACTTTTATGGGAAATATAAAAAGATGTTAAAAAAATCAATTAACTTTTTCTTTTCTCATAAAAAGTTCCTAAAAATTCTTCCTAAACTAATGCCCTTAGGGCAACCATTAACATTTTCCTTAAAGAAATCCGCATGATTTCCGCATTCTAGCATACCCAAACTCTACCTCTAGCTTGGCAGTCATGGTTAGAAATAAAACCCGAACTCAAAGCTAGCACCTGTTTTATCCTAACAGAATTCTCCCATAAACTCGCCATCCTAACCTCTTTTTGCTTACTGAGATCATTAAGACACCTAATGTTCCAAGCAAATTCTTGAGAATCCACATCTCTTTCACCAACGTGTTCCTGTGAGATTCCCACTTCAAATCAGCCACTAAATCTACAACCTAAAACAGAATGCATTGGCATTCATCTAATCCTACCCTCCTACACTCAGCAGTGTATAGCATTCAAGAAACAGTAAATTTTACAAGTTGTGGAGTCTAAAGCGAATAGCACATTTGAATCTAAAACAGAATGCATTGATTGCATTCGCAAGCACATTGAGTTGTAAATACTATTTCAGTTCTAAAAAAAAGTAAGATTTTTGTTGAAGCATAATTCATGTATTAGGGTTTACAAAAAGTAAATCAGTGAAATTTAAGCGAAGAGCGAGCTAGCTAGCTAGGGTTTTGAAGGAAGGAAAGGAAAAAAGACTGACCGGCGAAGGAGCTGTGGACGTGGAGAGATGGACCGAGGAGGTTTGACGGAGCCGCCGTGTCGGCAGCTGCAGCTGCCGCTGCTGCAGCTGCAGCGGCGGCTGCGGCGCTGCTGTTGCTACTGCCGAATGGGCGCCCTCTTTTGGGCGTGGGAGCGGAGGCTCCGCCACCAGACTTGCCCTGCTCTGATCTCTTCTGCATCTCTCTCTCTCTCTCTCTCTCTCTCTCTTTCTCGCCGTGCTACTCTGACTCCTGTTACTTTTAGTGCCTATGGGTACCGGTTTCTTTCGTTTTAGATATCTTATTTAATTTTATGATAATTCTACAGTACCCCCTTTATTTTTTCTGTGAGGACGATGTTACCTTTCTCACATGGTGTAATATCAATATCATATGTGATTATACTTTTGTCATATTCGGTAGTTTTTTTATTTTTTCTCACATTTGATAGTACCATCCTCACATTGTGCAGTATCAACATCACATGTGACTGTACTTTTGTCACATTCGATGGTTCATTTATTTTTTTCTCACATTTGATGATCTCATCCTCACATTGTGTAGTACTAACATCACATATGATTGTATTTTTGTTACATTCGGTGGTTCACTTATTTTTTCTCACATTTGATGGCATCATCTTCACATTGTGCAGTACCAATATCACATGTGACTGTACTTTTGTCACATTCGGTAGTTCCCTTATTTTTTCTCACATTTTATGGTACTATCTTCACATTGCGCAGTACCAATATTATATGTGATTGTACTTTTTTCATACTCATAGTTCCCTTTTTTTTTTCCTCACATTTTATGGTACTAGTCTCATAAAGCGTAGTACTAATATCACATGGGACTATACTTTTGTCACACTCGGTGGTTCTCTTATTTTTTTTCCTCACATTTTATGATACCAACATCACATGTGACTGTACTTTGGTCACATTCGGTGGTTTTTTTTTTTTTTTTCCTCACATTTTATGATACCAGCCTCACATTGCGCAGTACCAACATCACATGTGATTTTACTTTTATCATATTCAGTAGTTCCCTTATTTTTTTCTCATATTTGATGGTACCATCTTCACATTGCGCAGTACCAATATCACATGTGACTATACTTTTGTCACATTCTGTAGTTCCCTTATTTTTTCTCACATTTAATAGCACCATCCACACATTGCACAATACCAACACCACATGTGACTGTACTTTTTATCACATTCGGTGATTCCTTTATTTTTTTTTTCACATTTGATGGTATCATCCTCCCATTGTGCAGTGCCAACATCACATATGACTATAATGTTGTTACATTAAGTGATTTTTTTATTTTTTTTCTCACATTTTATGGTACAATCTTCACATTGCGTGATACCAACATTACATGTAACTGTACTTTTGTCACATTTGATGGTTTTTTTTTTTCTCACATTTGATGGTATCATTCTCATATTATGGAGTACTAACATCATATGTGACTACACTTTGTCACATTTTATGGTTCTTTGATTTTCCCACTTTGATGGTACCATGTTCGCATTGGGGAGTACTCAGTTTCTGAGTCTCTGACTTTCTTCTTCTCTCTCTCAATTTTTCTATAGTCTACGCTTCTCTCTTCAGTTTCGTCTCTCTCAAATTCTTCTCGTCCAAACCATCTACAAGAACCTATCTAGAGTGACAATTACTAAACAAAACCCTAAGCAAGACCCATAAAAGAAGAAATAGATCCCTAAGCCATGAACGGTACCTCACCAGCTCTAGCAAGGAAATTGTTCTCGCCAAACAATAAAAATCCATTGTTTATTTGTTGTCCTGCATTCCTTCTCTCTCTCGACCGTGCTCTCTTTCCTCTCTCTTCGACTTCGCTCCATTTTTAGAAAGGACCTCATCATTAATTGACCTCTTCGAAGCAGGGAAAGGAGTTTTACATGGCAACGATCGAAACCCATTTTAGATACTGTAGAGTTGGTTTGAAATTTCAGGTATTGTAATATAAAGCCTAGTTGCATTTGTGCTCAAATTTTTAGAGATGAATTGAGAGAGAAGAGTTAAACATGATGGGCGGGTCAAGATTTTGGTCATGTTATGAAATGGATGAATTGCTGACATTTTAGTACTAGCCTTGTTTTATGTTGGGATTGAGATACGATGAGTTGAAGATATTAACTGTGGTAACATAAGGCAATCAACTTAGACAAGCTAACATGTGCTGCCTTCAATTTGTTTGTTTATTGTATTGATAGACATGTTGTAATTTTTTATGTTCCATCCTGTTTTTGGGTGAATGCAAAAATGTAATTGATATTTAAGTAAAATTCAATGGCTTGAACTCATACAACTTGAAATCTATTATTAACTCCTTCGTGTTGGTAAAGTGCAGGGCACAATTAAGTGAAAATGCATGTTGGAGCCTAGGCACAGTACAAGTGTGCACCAGATTGATGTGAAGCACACGTTTAAAAAAAAAAAAAAGTTTGATAAATTTGAAAATAATTATTAATGGAAAATACAACAATTAAGAGATCAAATAATCATGTAAATGGATATAAAATAATTTTTTTAATTCATATGAAAGTTATAGAAGCCCATCATTTTGCAATTTTACCACAAATAATGCAAGTTAAGTCATTTTTATTTTTTGGATAAGCTAAATGAGTACTTTTGGCAATATCCTTTCTTAAATCTTAGGTAACTATAATGAGCAATGACTAATTACATATCTTAGTTATATATTTAGTCACTTAATAATTATAAATCAATAAGAATTAGCTAATATAAGATGAATGGTGGACTGGAGTGATTGCCTTCCCAAATTGGTCTTATATAGTAGCACACCTTAACATTGAATTTTATATACCAAATTAATGATTTATATCAATAGTGTTAAGATACAATGGCTACAATTAAGTTTTGGTTTATTTTTTTGAAAAATAAAGAAGTACAAAAAAAGCATTACTAAAGTGTGCTTCTTTAAATACACCTAGCTTTAGACGTGCTTTGCGCTTTTACCAACACTGTGATTCCCTGGAGTTGGTTCATTGAGTTCGGTCCATAGCATGGTTAATACCTTGTACTCTACAATGTATGATGGCGGTCGCATTTCATTTGTTCCCTTGAAATTGTGTTACTCAAGACAGTAAAACTGTATTAGTCAATCAATGGTGAAACTTTGTATAATCACATTATTAAGTGAATATAACCACATTATTAAATTTAATCCATTTTGTATATAACACTAGAGGAATTATTATACTTAATATTTATACCGCAATATAAGCATATATATAAAGCCTCAGTTGTAAAGCTTGAATATTATATGCAAGAGTTATGTCCTAAAGAAACAATGAAGCTTCTCCATGTCAAAGCTACCGTTGTCTAAACGTTCTTACGTACCAATCATAATGAAGTCTGGACTTATGTTTGTGTCCAGGAAGCTCTATTCATGAACAATCTTTGTTTGTGTTTGTATTCTAGCTGTAAATTGTTACATGCCAAAGTTGGAACAAAAAAAAAAAAAAAATTTATCAAGCTCCACTCTAGAGAGGTAAAAATCAATCTCATAATTGCCAATAGCTGATAATGCATTACAAAGAAAATGGATTAATCAGTAAGCGCCATAAAAGAACTACATCAGATCTCAAAACCTTATTTTTAAACTCCTAATCAACTAGAATAACATGTAAGCGCCACAAAAGTCAAATGAACATATAAAGAAACACACAAAAAACCTTATTAGATTAAATATTAACAAATAGCAAGAAAATTCACAACTAATGAAGGCTTCTATCAAGTCTTTTACCTATCATCTTCACATCCGAATAGACTTTCTTCATACTGATTTCTACGCATATGTTTAAGACAATACTCCTCACTTCAAGAAGTCACTGACACCCAGTGATCATTCAGTGACCCTTTCGAAAGTGTTAATTTCCTTTTTCTTTTGACCTTGCCCTAAGATTCTTTAGACCAACATATATCCATCCTTTCTAAGATAGCTGTATTTTGAAGCAAAAGTCCTCACCACAAGTACTTCTTCTTCAGTTCCAAGAAAATAACCAATTTTGATAGTTTTACAGGCTCTCCCTCCCCATTGGTTCCTCGAATGATCCTTCAATTGCATAACTAATACCAGATGAATAATCAAGTACTCGATGTGCAAGAAAAATTAGCCATGGTTGCTTTTGCCAATCGACTGATGCCAAGCAATGCTCAATGAACTTGTATTGCTCAATTCCTTCCCTCCAGTCATGTTCAATGTCAGCTATGCAGAAGTGGAACATGCCATAAACAGTGGAGTACCTAGAAAATGAAAATAATATTGTTTACACCAGTTTCTTGCACATCTAGAAATTAAGTCTATTGTAGGCCACATATGGGGAGATTGTAATGGTACAATATTAATAAAACATATAAATACACAGCTATAGATGAATGCCAATCACGTAGCAATCTACTTTTTCATATAAAAACACAAACATATAGGTGAATGGAAAGCGCAACAAGTTTGAAATGATATTCTTGTACCAGAATTTGGCTTTGTTCTCAGCAGGGACATAAAACATAGTCTCCGCCAACACTCCACATCCCCCCCCCCCCCCCCCCCCCAAAGTCCATATTCCCATAGAATGATCTAGTCCCTCGCCAGTCACACTCATGGTTACCACTATAAGGATTGTTCACCAAGTGGCACAAAAGCCCATGTGTTGTCAAAGTAACCGCGAGGCATCGTCGCCCATTCTTCCTCACGGCACACCCAATCCGTCCTTTCAACAAAGAAATACCTATTTTTCTAGTTTCTATTAAAATCTGGCATGTCAGACACCAATTTTAAGTCATTTTCGCTGATGGAAAAATGATATGTCCCTTTGGAAGAAGCAATGTGGTGGGGTCTGTAGCAGTAAAAGAACTCGTTCAACGTAAGTTGACGGTTTCCCCCACTCAGACTCCCCCACAATATCTCTGCACCAATGAATGTCTTCCAAGCATTTGGAGCAATTTGGCTGACAGACAGACCCAGAAAGTCAACCAGCTAACGGTGCAATGCCGTCAGCGGAAGCCTAAGCCCAGCAGCGAACATGGCCACACATACCAACGTCAGCTGTCCTCCCCGAGTAACATTTTTCGTTCTCCTTAGGGAGACGGATTGGGATATACTCTGGGATTTGGTACCTGACGTACAACTCCTAAAGCTTTGTCAATCATCAAAGGTAAGAACTTGTTGACAACCCACTCTGCAAGGAGAATGAAGGGACAGTTATCTCCAGGACCTACTAAGGTCCCTTCACAAGACTCCTCTCCAGCATCCTCCTCGTCACCATCACTATCCTCCCTATCATCATCATCACCACCGTCACCCCCACTTCCCTCTTTCCCTACCTCTCCTACTTCCTCACTCTCCTCGGTGTAACCCTCATCCTCGTCATTGGGGGACTGGGCTGACATCTCTCTCTCTGATGAAGGTGAGAAATCCTCAGACTCATCACCCAAACCGAAGGTCTCGTCGTAGCCCACTCCTTCACGGACTGTCAACTCCTCACTCAACGTATCACTTGACATCTGACTACCTACAAGTAACGGATCCAATCTAAGTACCTAATTTGACGTCCTCACTAAAGAATTATTGAACGGTGCAAAACTGCAAGCGCACAGTATCGTAGTTTTATAGTAAAGTGATGAGAAGAGTATCAACCTCAAGGATTGGTAACTTACTTTTGACAAATACCAAAATTATGCTAATCTCAATTTTATCTAGAGAAGTCACTAAGGTTTTTGTAACTGGAATTTAAAATAAAATCAAATTAAAGAAAATACGCAAAGGAAAAAAAAAGGGAGATGTTGCTCAAAAATCAATTTAATGGGAAGAAAACTTCTAGGAAATAGATTTCACCTAATTCCTCACTATGTTTTACTCATCTAGCTAATTTAATTTTACTCTCTCTGTTTGTTAGCAATCTCCAAACTCATCCAAAAGCCTCTTTCGATAGTCAATTGGAAACATTCTTCTTCATCATTTTACACAAGAGTATGCAATTTAATAAAACAAGAAAACATTAAGACCAACGATTTTAATACTACATAGGTTCATACAAGTCTTTCAATCTCTATATTTACCTATGCTGAAATATTCAAGATCTATCATATAATTCCCTCTTTCGACAGCAAATCACAAGATTAAAATCATCTAATTAATGGCCAGTTAATTAGAAGCAATAAGCTTAGAATAAATCAGACAAACATGAAGAGAATTTGTTCAAATTAACATAGAAAAGCAAGCATAGTTCAGAACTAGATTACATCATTTTCCTAGAATAAAGAAATTTTAGTTCATGCTAAAAATTAAATTCAACATAAACGAATTCACCATAATTTTTCTGAGAAGATTTGAAGGAAAATAAATGCTGAAAAATTTTCTGTTCAACCCTCTCTGTTCAGCACCCTTTTTCTATTTCAGCCTTTTTCTTTCTTTCTACTTTAAGCGCCGCACACC